>JBAMYA010044563.1:0-12379 GCA_037176975.1 Arrhamphus sclerolepis
CCAGTCCAAATTACCTGCCCTATTTCAGCCTACACAGATGTCAAGGGATTATTTTTAATCCAGTGTGAACGTTTTTTTCCCAGTGAAATTATGGCAGCTATGGAGAACGTAATGGATGATATTTTTGGACAAAAAAAAAAAAAGTCGTCATTCAGCATTTGGGGGTTATAGAATACACTTTTAGCACAAGACTGACATTGTGAGGTATTAATTGGACTGAGGTTACCTTTTCCAGCACTGACAGTTCACTTCACACGTAAACGTCCAGAGACAGTTGATGAAGTGGCGGTTATAATCTGAACTACGTTTATGCTGCAAACTGGTGGATGGTTGCAGGTAACAAGGAAAATCCATGATCGACTTTCAATGGTGCTAATATTCTTTTATCAGTCAAGTCATTTGATTCTTTGGTGAAGCACTACAAACAATGCTGGGGTATTAATAGTGAGTGACTGCAGCTGCAGCTGTTCAGTATGATTTTACACTTTTGTTAAAACATTGTTTAGTTGTTTCTGACTCTGTGAGATACATTGAATGCTACAAGCCTAAAGCCAGCGTGTGATTGGATGAGGAAGGAAAGGAGGCGGGACACGTGTCTTTTTTGTGTGTGTGAGCGATGCGATGCTTAAAAGAGATCAGTGACAGAGCCGCAGCTTTTTTTCTGGAGTGTTTGGCGTTGTTGCAGCCAACAGTAACTTCTGCTTCCTGCTTCCTAATTAATGACAGTTTGCTGAGTACCTCCTCCTTCATCCTTTTATTACATCCAACTGGACTTTACAATATGTTTAGATGGAAAAAGTGGGGGGGTCCACGTCCCCCCCCCACAATGAATGGTTGCGACGCCTATGAATGAAATGCACGAACAGCTATCATTTAATGGCACCATTATGGTGAACCGACTACTTAGTTTCTTATTAAAATAATCATTGCAGCCCTAAATAAATCATTCCTTCTTGGTTCAAATTTTTGTTGAGTCTTGATCATAGTGACTCACCAATTGATTACTTTTTTTTCTTCTTTTAAAATATTCGGTTTTTTTTTTCCTTTCATGGGGCCTGTTGTTTCCACTCCACCAAAGGTTTAAAGTAATTATCATCCATGATTGGTCATTGGTCTGTCTTTCAGAAACTCACAAACTTGAACAACATCGATGTCAGTGGGAAGTCAAGGTGGAATGAAGCTCCTGAAGTTCCTGCAAGCACAGCAAGATTTTTTTTTCTTCCCTCCACAGAGAAAGAAGACATTCCATTCCACAAACAATATATGAAGCAATATTTATTAAGCACCAAAGGGTGGTTACACATGCACCACAAACTCACAAACCTCATCAAAGGGCACAGTGGGATACTCACACACTCAGATACTCACACACACATTCACATATTAAATTAAAAAAAAAGGCATCCACAGAGAAAAGATTTGCCAATTGGCCTGACCATTCATGCAGAGAAGGATTTAAATATCACTGGAAATTGGCCCACAATGATTGCATCACTCCCAGTTCAGCAAAACTAGTCAAATGCCTCAGATGGCTAAGTAATTGGATATTGCAGATACTAAACATAATGCCACAAATCATCGTGTGTGAATGTGATATTATACTACATAGATTCAGCCTTTATAATTATTTATACATTTATATGAATATTTAGGTTGTATTAAATAATGAGGAAATTGAAAAAAAAAAATAGATAAGAGGTAAAATGTATCAAATGTATCTTTTTTTTAATTTTTTTTAACAGTTTTGAGAAGTTTTAATGAAATATCAGTGGTATCCTTTGGTCAAAATAAAATTACAGCACAATATAAAATATTCTTTTAAACCTTTGACAAAGCAGCTGATTTTGAGTGAGAGGAGTGAGTCACTCCACAGCAAATTATCAATATAAGTTTGCATTTCAGCTTAATATTACCATGTATGAGAGGTGAGAATTAAGAACTGGCTCAGAACCAGCTTCAAATATCATGAATCACCTAAACTGTAAACCTATAAACTCTTCCATGATCAGATCCACTATCTTTTTTTTCAGATCCACTATCATATAAGTTGTAGCAGGAAGAACGTACTGCCATGATGCGCAGAGGTGTTAAGACTGATTTACACTTCTGTGTCAAAACCACGCCGTACATGTGACGCTTACACCGCAGGCAGATGTGCACCTCTCTCCAAAAGGCAACTGCACATTGCGTCGATGTAGACCACAAGAAACGTCACAGATTTACTTTTCTTGGTCTTTTGAATTTTCTGCAGCTATTTCTTCTTCGTTCATTTTCAAGTTTGGTAGATTGATAGTTTGCTATAATGTCTATGAAAACCACTGATACACAACATGTAGCAGCACCAACTCACGTAAAATATACTTCATTTGCTCTGTTCTACATTTAGGAAGTAAACCAGAATCAGAATCAAGTTTATTGCCAAGTAGGCTTGCACTTACTAGGAATTTGACTTGGTGTGGTTAGTGGAGAGTAGAGTACAGTATATACATGATCTGAAAAAAAAAGAGGAGCTGTAGTGCAAGCTGAATGCTATAAATATTATAAATGTGCATATATACAATAGGATAAGGTGGTCTGTATGTTAATGTAATGCAGAAGGTCTGAATATATTATGTTCACGTAGCTTTTAGGTCTGGAAGGGGAGAGGGAGAGAGTCAGTGTTTCAGTGGGCTCCAGGCCTTATTGATAAGGCTAGTAGCGGATGGGAAGAAGCTGTTCTTGTAGCGTGAGGTTTTGGTCCTGATAGATCGCAGCCTCCTGCCATAGGGGACAAACAAAGAGTTTGTGCCCAGGGCCTCCTGGAGGCGTACAGGTTCTGGAGCGATGGAAGATTGCAGCCAATCACCTTCTCTGCAGACCGAATTCGGCGTTCCAGATGATGATGGAGGAAGTGAGGATGGACTCCATGATGGAGGAGTAGAAGTGCACCATCATTATCCTTGGCAGGTTGAATTTCTTCAGCTGCCACAGGAAGTAGATCCTCTGCTGGGCTTTCTTGATGAGGTTGATGTTCAACTCCCACTTGTGGTCCTGGGAGAGGAAAGTTGTGCTACTCCACAGTGTCAATTGTGGACTCACAGAGGATGATGGGAGTTGGTGAGGCTGAGTTCTTCCTGAAGTCCCAAACCATCTCCACTGTCTTTAGCTCCAGGTTGTTTTGGCTGCACAAGGTCACCGGATGGTCAAACTCCCACCTATAGGCAGACTCATCACCATCAGAGATAAGTTTGATGAGAGTGGTGTTATCCGCGAACTTCAGGAGCTTGACAGACTGATGACTAGAGGTACAACTGTTGGTATACAGGGAGAAGAGCAGTGGAGAAAGAAGACAGCCCTGGGGGGAACTGGTGCTGATGGGCTGTGAGTTGGAGACATGTTTCCCAGCTGCACATACTGCTTCCTGTCAGACAGGAAGTCTGTAATCCACCTGCAGGTGGAGTCAGTCACACTCACATGGAGAGAGCTTTTCTTGAAGCAGAGCTGGGATGATTGTGTTGAAAGCACACCTGAAATCAGGATTGGGGCATAGGTGCCTGCGGAGTCCAGGTGTGGAAGGATGTAATGGAGGGCCAAGTTGACTGCATCGTCTACAAACCTCTTGGCTCTGTAGGCAAACTGCAGGGGATCCAGGAGGGGGTTGGTGATCACTTTCAGGTGTGAAAGCACAAGGTTCTCAACAGACTTAATAACCACAGAGGTCAGGGGGATGGGTCTGAAGTAATTAAGTCCTGTGGACCGTGACTTCTTGGGAACAGGAATGATCGCTGAGGTCTTAAAGCAGGCTGGCACATGACATGTCTCCAGTGAGGTGCTGAAAAGGTCTTTGAACACTGGAGAAAGCTGATCAGCGCAGTGCTTCATGGTGGAGAGACAGAATCTGGTCTAGCAGTTTTCTGGGGGTTCTGTCTCCTGAAGAGTTTGTTGACGTCTTTCTCATGGATGGAAAGAGTTGTCACCATGGTCAGTGGGGGCGTGGAGGAGGGGGCCTTTGAGGTGGATATTGGTGGAGGTGCTCATGCCCTTGATGAGGTGGGGGAGGTGGAGGTGATACACTGAAGATGGAGCTGTTGAAAGATGTTATGTGGGATGTTTCCCCCTTTGTGTCCCTTTGTCTGTCTGTTCAGGTCATTGGCTAGGTGTTGGTCATTTATGGAGTGAGGGGCTTTAGGCTTGTAGCTAGTGATCTATCTGAGCTCTTTCCAGACGGATGCAGAGTTGTTGGCTAAGAAATGGTGCTGGAGCTCCTCAGAAGTTTTGCCTCTTTCACCGCCTTGCTAACCTTGTTCTTCACCTCTTTTAATCTATCTTTATCTCCATTCCTGAAGGCCTCTTCCTTATGACAGTGTGTGTAGTCCACGTACAAGTGTGCCGCCCGTTTCCCTCTCCTCTGGCACTTCACTGCATGAGCATGAGCAAAATTTCTTATGTAGGGTGAAGATAAATCCTCCGGTGATATTGCCCTGCTGTTCATGAGCTCTTCTCCGGTGAAAGAGCTCCAGGTATTGTCGCAAAAAATCAAATTAAAACACAAAACAAAACAACACGCACTAACATGCCGAGGCAGCCGTCCATGGCACCATCTTGGCCAACGTAGTTCAAAAATGGTGGTGGTAGATCTCACAGAGACAGGAGCAAAATTAAAGATAGATCATCTCAGAGTGTGACAACTTCTCGTTGCCTCAAGTAGCCTAGCAACAACAGCACCAAATGCAATGGAGAAATGGAAAGAAAAATGTGCAACTTAAATAAAGAAGAAAGACATTTCTTTTTCTTGTTTTTATTTATTTTCTTTTCAAAACACAAGCACATCACTAAAGCAACACCAACTTTCAAGTCACTGGTGCATTAGCATATTAGCAGTAACATGCTAATGATGCAATGACAATGTGTTTATAGCCTGAGCTACACTTGGATTTATGTCTTTCATAGCCATGAATCAATGTATGTTCAGTCACACAGTGTAACATGCTGTAAATTGCCTACCAATTTCATGTTGTGCAATGTGACTTGAATTAATCATATATGACTGTAGAAATCGTACAGTGTGAACCTGAAATTAGTGTTTCCTGCTTCATCACAACTGATTCAAATGAAGTGGTAGTTAACAGACTTGCGCAGACGTTGATGACAAGCTAATGGTAGCTAATTAATTTGAATCAGGTGAGTTGTGGCAGGGACACATCCAAGACATGCAGGATAATGGCCCTGGAGGAATGGATTTGAAAACCCCTGTTCAAATCTGATTAATTTTAGTCACTCAGAAAATCAAATATATGCTCTTATATAACATTTAATTTTAATTGCGTCCTTTTTAAAATGACAATTATTGTTTAAATCCAAAGTTTGCCCCATCTGAATGGAGATGGATAGTTGTGGTAGCTGCTCCTCACAGTTGTCAGTTTATCAAGGGAAAAAAGGACAATAAATAAATGGATGAATAATCCCAGCTCATTACACACTCAGAGAGCCATGAAATATCTGATTTAATCTGTTATCTTTGGATTTGCCTCACATTTTTTATATTGCAGGACCTAAAGAGATACACAGGAGCGAGAGAATCCACCCCTGCTGTGTATTACAGTCAACCCCCAGGTTAATCACACAAACATGACTCATTCACACACTTCACCCTTGCACACTCACGTGGGCTAATACATGCATGTATGCATAATGCATGTTTGTAGTAGGAAAAAAAAAAGAATATTCAGTTCAGGTAGAACTATGTACCAATCTATGGCATTCACAATAAATAATAGTAATTGCAAAGCAAAAATGGGAAAGCGTTTTATTCAGATTGCATTTTATTTAGGTTGTGGGTAAATGTTGCCATGGCAACAAACATTGCCTGACTGGCATTTATAAAGGACACAGTGGGATTGCTTTGCTCATTTTTCAACCCGTGGTATGTTTTTTATGTTCTATTGGGAATAAAATATGGGTTTATGAGATTTTTAGATGACTGAATGCTGTGTATGTTAATGCACACACAAGCAAATGGTAGTTCTGCAATGTTATGATATTTAGTGCAAGTAATACTGAGCTTGGATTGAAATACATGTGTTATGTCTGTGTGCATGTCTGAAAAACAAAAACAAACACCAAATAAACAAAAAACATGATGGGGAAAATGAACACAAAACAAAACAAACAAACAAAAAAACACTGAATGCATTTCTAAAAGATTTAAGACAACCAGGATCTTGAAAGCTATTCAGAAGGATCGAACAATAGTGCTGATGATAGTAAATTTAGAGCCATTAATACGAGTAGATTAGAGGGAAAGAGAGAGAGAGAGTAGAGCCTGACAGAGGAAAGAAGAGAGATGGGGAGCACTGACACTCTGAGGAGCGGGTCAGGAAGAATAAAGAACAGAGGATGAGAGTCAGACACTGTACTGAGTACTGGGGATGGATGGAAGGGCGAGAAGTGGACGGGAATGTCCTCTTGCTGGAATAGTTCTGATTGAGGTCAGTTTTCCTACCAGATGAGACGACACTTTAATCACCCTCTGTCGGCCTCATCACCACGGAAGGGCTGGCCTCATCAAGAAGAGAGAGAGATGCAGAGAGACAGTGCTGGATAGAGAGCAAGAGACAAGAAAAAAAAAGAAATACTGTGTTTGGAAAGGCATAGAAAATATAAGCCAACTATTGTGGAAAAGCATCTAGAGGAGGCTCATCCCCAGTGAGGGAAAAGAAAAGAGGAACAGAAAAAATATATAAATAAAGAAGTACTGCATAAGACAGGAAGCTGGACCAAAACACAGAAAGGAAGGAGTGCTAAAAATATGAAATGATAAGAAAAAGGAAACAGAGTAAACACAACTGACTAACAGCCTCATCATTATGTACAGTGAGGGATCCACAAGAATGAAAAATAAGTTGTGCAAAAAAGCACAAAAATAGCAGAACAAGGGGAGACAACTCCAAGGAGCGGAGCGGTGAGGTGGAATACTATTATTCCTGATGCTCTGTCAAAGTGCAGCCATATACCAATGTTGCTTTAAAATGCTTCTCTAACACAGTGTAGAGCAGTTATTTTACATCGCTACACACCCATCCATCTTTTCTACCATCTATCTGGGATCAGTCGTAGGAGCAACTTGTTGCTGCTGTTGGTGTTGGACAGCTTTGTCAGCTGTGGATCATCAAAAACAAACAAACAACAACAACAATAACAACAAAAAGCATTTCAGTAAGTGCACTCATTAACCAGGACACATTAGAGAACAGGATGATCATTAATATTTTTATCATATCATCACCTGGACGCTTAGGTGAAGAGAGGAGCTTAGTTCTCAACTGATCACCAGTTCATGGTGAGTGTTGATAAGAGGTTTGGTAGAGACCACATGAATGGGTCAATGATTAATGATACACCTCTATGGAGCTATGGTTGCACGTTGACTGGAACTTATTGTGGTGGAAATCCTCCAACCACATCACATGGTGGATCACTAAGGTAATATACTTGTTCTCCTTATGCTGACAGGCTAAGCAGAGCACTGGCCTTACCAGAGAGAGGAAAGAAAAACAAAAACATTCTGGTAAACCGTCTATTGTCTGGGGAGGGACTACTTCACAGTGGGTATAGAGTGCTTCTAAAATCATATACATGATTGAAAAGAGGGAGAGGTTGAAAAAAAAAAAAGAAAGAAACTCAGGAGTGGCACGATGGGTGAATTACATTTGTACAAAGTTTTAATCATGTTCATCTGCCTTGGTTATCAATCTATTTGACTAAATAACTATTTAACTGTATGGAGGTTGGCAAACCAGACTTCATGTGTTGGCCTCAGAGATAGCTCATGTCTGTGGGAGGTTCTTCAAGAATATGTTGTATGGGACATATGTTTTGCTATTGGACATTTGGTCCTTCGGCAGCCAAAGTGAATTTTTTTTTCATATTGCTGGCAGCAAGTCAGACCAAAATCTGGTGGGTGTTGGACACGACTCTTTCCAGACACGTAAGACTTCAAGATTGTGATTAGGCCAAAAAACTATGGAGTTATATTGTGAGAAATATTATGGAATTGGATTAAAATACACCTTGTGGGCATTCTAGAAAATGAGGTTGAACAAACCCTGAGATAAATCCTGAACTTGAGGTTCCCAAACCTAAACTTAAGTTTCAGTTCAGTCAGCATGTCCATGTACACACCAAAACCTATATATGAAATAAATTCATGATAATAATGGTATAAAGGTTCAACATATTTGGCCAATGTAGAAAAACAAGTCCTACTAGGGTCTAATGAAGGCAAGAAAAATATGATAATGATAACGTGGAGCAGGAGCTGGCTTGCAAAGAATTACAGCCTCATGTGTTAGTGATCATTTATGAGCACAATGCAAAATGCATTGAAGAAATTTTAGATTTAGAATTTTAAAATAATATTTTATTTTTATCATGCCATTTTAGTAGATCTCACAGCATAACGAGAAGAGAACAGCAGTTTGCACTGTCCTTGCTTTGGACCGCCCCATTTAATACATTTGCATTTCCAAAACCTTAAAAGGCAGCCTTAGAAAACCAAAACTTGCCTTTCTCTTTGGCTATGTCACAGTTGTCTTCATTCAACTCATTTGGTTTAATAGTTGCTATTGGTCACCCCAATCTGTCAACAACCTTTTCTTGAGCTGAGGCAGAAAAAGCAGTTTTCAGTGATTATAGGAACACATTGATCACTGTCTGCACAGCTCTAGATGGCAGAGAGATACAGTTAGCACCACAAAGCAATTAGTGACTTAAAAAAAAAGAAAAAAGAAAACACTTTTTTCCTAGAAGTAAAGCAGAGATTAAAACAGCTAAGAAAAGACTGAAGATTGTTTATCAGGTAGCAAAAAGATGTTCTGTGTAAACTCTCCCTTTATTAGAAAAAAAGCCATCCTGTACAGATGGAAGGATAAAATTAGAAAGCGCGACAAAGCAATCAGGAAAAAATAATATGAGTATATAGGATTTAGGATTTTACAGTTCATAGTTTCCCATTTTCCTGTTGCTATACTGACAACCAACAATCTTTGATACAAAATTTTATATTATTGTTTAGCAGACAGTACACATTAAGTCTGCACCTGCAATTCCCAAGTCAGAAATTATATTTTTCAAAGTACAGTCTAGGAAGGCCCCTAGTGACCAAACCAAGTGATTCCTGATTACATCACCACTGTTCCTGACCTGTCAAAGGTGAGTATTCGGGTTGGAAGAAGACCTTTAGATGGATGAAATAATATTCTTTTAACCCCTGGAAATATTAACACCAACGTCTTACAAGCAGGCTACCATGTACCATGTAACTAACAGTAAAAGGCGTTATAAGCTTATAATAAGTAATAACAATGTCACATACAGACTAATATAGGACTAATATTTAATTAAAATCATCAATGAAACTGCAAATGATAGACCATTTTTTTAGTGGAACATTTTGTTTAATTTATGATATCATGAATGCATTTCCCTGGTATTACAGCTCATACTTTCACAGTATTTAAAGACATTACTGTCTTTAAAAAAATGGTATTGAGATTTTTATGTCAAGTTGAAATATATTACCAATGGTTTTTACTAATAGTATAATATTTTAAACATGTCATGACAAGTTGGTCACCAGAGTTTTGGGGATGAGTTATTCCACTGTCCATCTGTTATTCACCATCCTGTAGAGTTCCAAGCCTTCCAAGACAAAAAAAATTTAAAAAAAGTAAAATAAATAAATAAATACATTTCTGTCAACATCAAAGGAGTCAAAGAATTTTAATTTTTGCTGATAAGGATGAAAAGTTGGATGATAATGATAACAACAACAACAACAATAATAATAATGAGAAGAAGAAGTTTTCTATTATTATTATTATTATTATCATTAGTATTATTATTGTTAACAGGAAAGTAATTAAATGCAAGGAAAAATAAAATTGCTTATATAAAAAGAGTTCCAATTTAAATGCACTGAAGAAGCTGAAACTCAGGTAAATTATATTCAATGTGGTCATTAAATCACTGCTCATGGACATGAAAACACTTGCAAGGTAGGAGAACCTCAGTGATAGCATAAGAGGACTACATGGTTGTTTATGTTTACAGGGCTACTATCCCTCATTTTAAACTTTCTAAAGTTCAAAATTTTTGAAAAAGATCTAACTTTTCATTCAGATTGTACAAGTTTTCATTTTAAGGATTGATTGATTGGCCAGATCAGTCTGTGTCATTGATTGATCTGTATTGAATTTACTAATCCACTCGTGCCCTCTTTTTTTTATCCACGATAATCCCTTTAGTTGGGGTTCATATAACACAGGGCTTTGTGTCTTTCACTTTCACTACTTTCTAATCAGGGAATTAGGAAAAAAAAAAAGCCTAACATCACTTTCACCAACACACCAGCACTAAATGTGATCCATCCAGAGGTAGTTGCAGCCACTGGTTGATGCTGAGCAGGTGCGTGAGGTCAGTATCAGTATGACTTTATGTTTATTGCTGGGCTGCTTTAGCTGGAATAATTGTGTTATTGTATATATAACTGTATAACTAATGTGTTTAATCTTGGTTTAAAGGTGGGAGCTGCTGTCAGGAGGTCTTTCAGATATTTTAGAACTTTATTGTTTAAGGTTTTATATATAAGTAACAATATTTTGAATTCAGTTCTAGATGAGATATTTCTTCAAATTTTAGTTAGTACTCATGCTGTAGCATTCTGGACCACTTAAAATTTTTAACATGACTTTTTTTTTGTTTGTTTTTATTGTTACAGCAATAACAATAATCCAGCCTAAAAGTAACAAAGGCATGGATAATTTAATTTTTGTTAGGGACCAGGATGATGAGAATCAAAAATTTGAATGAGAACATAAAGTGCATTTGCAGAGAAATGGCAGGTAATTTTAGCACTAAGGGCAATTGAAATCTGTTAAGATAAATTACAATTTTAAGCCTCTCAAGAAACTAAAAATCACACATGATGGTTTGGATCGGACCCCAACAGACAAACTGAACTAATTTTAACTTTGTAACAGTACACAGAGTGTAAGAGAATTGTTTGTGCGGACTGTAACTTACCTGACATCTCCTTCTGATAACTGTCCCCTTGTCATACGAATCTACTACAGAATATTGGCTAAATTACTGTCAAAAGACAACTTAATGAGGAGAGTTAATTACCTCTGCTTCCATCTTCAGGATCAGTACAAACTACTATCACAAACTGATGGATAGAAGTTTGTGTGATATTTCAATTCAATTCAATTCAAAATACTTTATCCATCCCTGGAGGAAATTCAGTTATTGCAATTGGTGTGGTGAGAGTACAGTCCCCTGTGGTGATCCCATGCTCCTGACCACCTGCTCAGACATACAACCATTCAGTCTAACAAACTGTGGTCTGTTTGTCAGGGAGTCCTGTGGAAGCATCAACCTGTGTCTTCTGGAGCTTATTCACAGTAAAGCAGAGTGGCTGGTGTTAAATGCTCTGGATAAATAGAAGAAACTGATCCTCACAGCTGCTTTGTCCAGATGACTGTGGGTTTATTGAAGCAGGTGTATGATAGCATCTTCAACTTTTGGTAGGTGACTTGTAGTTATAACAAAGTAGAGGCAACTGTAAGGAAATACAAACAGTCCTCCTCATACAGTTTCTGTACACTTACAAAATAAAGTGACTTCTGTTGCTCTGCAGGGAACCTATTCACCTTTTTTTATGGAATGGTATTTTTGAGTTATTCCATAATGATTTTGTGACAGACTTAAAATAGCTCTTTTTTTTTTTTTTTTTTAAACCATAGTTCAATTTTCCCACATATGAACATTACATTTTTTTCTGCAGATCCATGTTTCATATTCTAGCTCAGCTACAGCTTTTATTCACATTGTTGTTGTTTTTATGTCCCTGGCAAAAGCTTATTCTTTTTAGATATCTAATAAGGGTTTTTTTTTCTCCAGAATGCTCTTTACATTGGTTAACTCAGGACCTAAGAACAATGAAAAAGATCATTTAAAGTCTCTCTGACCTAGTTTGATACTTGTTTGAAAGGAGATCATTTTTGACTTGAATCAGGTGTGTGGGAGTATGAATGTATGTAAACTGTTCTTGACAGTAAGAAGTCATGTTAAATAGGAAGTAGCTACAGGTGAACAACACAACATTTAATCAGATATAAATGCCACCCATAATTCACAATTATATAATCTTCATACCATATAAACTCAAAATGTCTCTCTTTGGTGAAAATCAATCATAAATCTGTATTTCTACATTTCCAAATAAAGGTTAATAGAATGACTTGTACATTGCAACCAAAAGAAGAAGAAAAAAAAAAAGAAGCATATACAAAACAATAACAACAACAAAAAACGCACATCAGATACAAAAACTAAACTT
>JBAMYA010044564.1:0-12378 GCA_037176975.1 Arrhamphus sclerolepis
CTGTTTCCTGGGAATCATCATCTCATAGGACCTCAAGTGAGCATCAGCTCCCTCATGAAGAAAGCCCAGCAGAGGATATACTTCCTGCAGCAGCTGAATAAATTCAACCTGCCAAGGACAATGATGTTGCACTTCTACATCTCCATTGAGTCCATCCTCACCTCCTTCATCACCATCTGATATGCTCCTGCCACTGCCAAAGAATAGGGTAGACTGCAGCGTGTCATTTGGTCTGTGGAGAAGGTGATTGGCTGCAGTCTTCCATCTCTCCAGGACCTGCACAGGAATATTGTGGCTGATCCCTGTCACCCCAGTCACAAACTCTTTGAGACACTCCCCTCTGGCAGGAGGCTGCAATCCATCAGGACCAAAACCTCACGCTACAAGAACATTCTCATTCACTACTAGCCTTATCAACAAGGCCTGTAGCCCACTTTGACACTGACTCTCTCCCTCTCCCCTTCCAGACCTACAAACTACATGAACATATCTTAAGACCTTCTGTGTTACATTAACTCACAGACTATTTATTTGGGACCACCTCATCCTATTGTATATCACATTTGCATATCACATTTATATCACAATATAGCCACATTTTCAATATTTATAATATTCAGCTTGTACTACAGCTCTTCATTTTTTAAAGATACTGTCTATACTGCATATTTATCGATTTTCTGTACTCTAATACTCTGCACCAACCACACCAAGTCAAATTCCTAGTAAGTGCAAACCTACTTTGCAATAAACGTGATTCTGATTCTGATATCTGCATTACAATCTGTGGATAGCTCTTCGAATAGCTCTGATTCTCCCTGTCCCAGCTGCCTCTGCTGAGCAAAAGTAATCATATCTCAAGCTCATTAAAACATATGAGTGGTTATCAATGGGACAGGAAGGTTTGAGTTGCTATTCATGAGCATCAGTGGTGACATGGCTCAGAAACTATCAAATGATGATTTGACTGGCTATTTTGTAGCCAGGAAGTACAGACCTGTGCCTTTGTAAAGCCTCTAACAATTGGTGCTTGTTAAGATGTCCGTTACATAGTTCTATAGAATAACGTACTAATTAATGCAACTTGCCTCTTTTCCCTCACAATTTCAAACTGCAATTGTAACAGAGTAAACACATTATTATTCCACTTGCCATTGTCTTTTATTGCCTTTGCATTTTATTGTGGTATGTTAGCTCTTGGGCACCTTCTCCCTGTGCTGGCGTGCATACGTCATCAGCTGTGCTGTTTTGTTCGTCAGTATTGGGACGGATGCGTCCGAGGTAAGTCGGGTCTTTCTAGCAGTACTATGTCTAAGCAGGCTAATGTGTTTCTACATTAAAAATTTCTGCTTTCATGCTGTGTGTTGTGACCCTGACTGAGCTAACCGTGCCTGACCAGCATTTTCATGTTGTTAAACAGAATAAGCGGCCGGTGCCGGCGAGACCCGACCATTGTCGCCGTTCATTAAACACAACGCAGAGTACAATCACGACTAAAGAACTGAACCTGCCAGTACCAAGGAGCTGGCATGGTTAGACAATCTCATCCTTCTTTATTTCTTTTCCTGCCTATCTATTGAATCTGTTTGTTTGGACTGCTTTGGAACCCTCAAACCTGACCATGAACCTAACTGGGATTCTGATCTTTGGCTGTATCCTGAAAATGGTTGCTAATCAGTTTTTCCCCAGTGTGAGTTTGTTCTCTTGAGTTTTCCACCAGTACTCACCTGTTTCAGATAAAGGACTTCAATTCTCCATCTTCGGACTCTCATCTTCTGCCCACCTACCTGCATCCATCCTCACTCCAATTTCCCTGTAGAGACTCACCAAGTCAGCATCACTTCCAGTTTTCCTTCCGACTTTTTTGCAACCTTCAATAAACCTTCTAACTCTACCCCTTCTGTTTACTGACACTATTAAAAGAAAACACTAAAATTGTTATAAATTCTAAATGCATGTGTCAAGTTTTTAACCTTTTTTTGCGTTGTAAAAACTTATGTGATTTCCATTCTGTTCACGATTACTCCCTGGTGCAACTGAAAAAAAATGCAAGAGTATGGCAACCCACTTTACAATAAATATGGCTTTTCCTTAACAACAGTAGCAGCTGGTGAGCAGCGACTGCAACATCTTCTGGAACTCAACTGTTTATAGTCTATAGTTGCCTTAACATGTGGTCTTGTGATTCACTGGAGGTCAAGCTGAGTAAGAAGGCATGAAAAGTACCTGCATTCAAAGCAATTCCTTGTCAGAAATGTATCCCTCTATCCATGGCCCTCGACCCCAGTCATAAAACTCTCAGACACAGAAGAAAGCCACCACTAAATCAGCTTGTTGCTCTGTCTCACACACTGGGTTTGATCCAGGTGATAGATAGCTTTAATGTGGTGATGTAAAGCTGGGATGGCGGGGAACCAAAACAAAAAAAAAACAAAACAAAAAAACACAAAGAGTAAAACAACTTAGCTTCTGTGAGAGTAACAATGTGTTTTTGAAGGTTTGGGCTTGCTTGATAAGTGTGTGCTGACACTGTTCATAAAAAGGTCTGAATTGATTATTCCATAAAAGTTTGGGCTTTATGTAAAGATGGTTAAAATACAACAGTTGCAAATCATTTAAACCCAATATCTAATTTTGATGGCCATAACATGTTGAATAAAGTATACGTATATTTACCACTAAGTTGCATCATCCTTTTTTTGAAGAGTGGAGTATTTGAGAACAATTAGAAAGCAGACTGTTATCCAATTTATATTTCATCTGGGATTTATTTATCAGTTTGTGGCCTCCTTCGTAGAGTGTTATCCCCCAAATGTTTTCAGAAGGTGAAAAATTATAGCACCGATCTGAATATTTTTGACGATATCAATATCTGAATAAATATCTGCAGTCACCACCGATACCGATATTTGTCGATTACAAATTATTGGGAAAAAAATGTTTCTCTATTATGTCTCAAATTTGGTACAGATTGGAAAAACACCACTGTAAATTTAAAAAAATATAACATGGCTCTTTGTTTATAGAAAGGCTCACTATAAAAGACTGGTAACAGTTTTTGGTCACACAAAAGAAATCGTACACACATTTTATTGAAAATTTGCTCATACATCCATTTGAAATTTTCAGTTGAAACAGAAATTATTTCAGTTGAAGCAAAAGCTGATTGGTTAGTAGTGCAACTTTATAATAGAGGCAGTGGTGGTAAATGTGTTTGCTCACCACAGTGATGTCATGTCAGCAGCCAAGTATGACCGACAGCGTTAATTAATAATATACTGGCTGACAAGTGCAAGTGCAGATACGCTGGACAGTCGCCATCACTTTTCCCATCGAGGCAGCATGCTGTCAGTATTGACACTGGCCATACTGGCGTGAGAGCTCTATAGTCCTGAGCCCGCCCACTACAGAGCAGGACAGCTCCTGATAGCCTGCCGCAGCATGACAGCCTCCTGTTAGAGGATGTCACTGCAGTGTGACAGCTCTCCTAGCCACCGACAGCCTCCCGTTAGCAGCTGTGTCATGCCTCCCAATACTTGGCAGCATGACAGCCCTCCCGTTGCCTGTTTTATGTTAGCAATTGTGACGACAACCACTTTGTAAACTCTTGATCATTTGTTGTCATGCAGCAGTTGCAGTAATGAATGATGATCGATGGACAAACTTGGATTTACAGATCTTCAGAATCACTGGAAAACAAAAAACCCAGCATATTAAGGATGGTTACTGAAGGATAGTGGCCAAATGTAAGATGCTGTGGAGAGAGTATTGAAAAAAAAAAGGGTCATAACAGCTAGAATGAAACAGGAGAAATTAGAAGTGGTTTGATTCAATCAAATCAAACCACTTCTAATTTAACCACACATGGACCACTGCTATAGTTGATGGAGGATGTTGATGTGGTTCTGTTGCTGAAAAAAAGCTAGTTTTAACAAAACTAAGCGCAACAATTAAGGAAATTGGTGTTTGGTAGATTTTTTTCTTTGTTGCAACTGTTCTACTTGGCAAAAATTGTTTTACCACATACCATTGAAAAGCCTGTACTGCTTCGAAATGGCGCCACATTTGTAAGGAACATGCGTTTGCTGGGTGAGCACCAGAGCTGAGTACACTGGTTGTACCCATGAAAGATTTCTCAAGTCTTCTGTGCCAATGCCAAACAGCTGTATTCTTTCTTTCTTCTTTTTTAAATGCTATCTATTCTTGTTTTGAGCATCTGGTACCACCTGGTGCTGACAAGCACACACCTGATTATGTCAGGGAACGTTGTGTGCAGCTATGAGTCCAAATTAGGCAGTTAGATTATAGGGCCAAGATCTAGCCAAGACACAGACAATGCTGTAGAACCAATAGAGTATTATCTTTTGGTGGACGAAGTGTGCTGGAAATCATTGGAGGTGATCTCAAGACAAAAAGATTTTGAGATAAAAAATTGCAAGTAATGGCAATCCTACATCTCCACAGTCTAGGACTAAACTCTATCCTCCAAGATGACAATACATGCTGTTCATGCCAGTGTCCAACACGATGTTGGCTGACTTGCAATAAATGCTAGTTGAATGACAGGATGCCACCTCACAGCAATGTGTGACCAGGCTAGCTGCCAGCATGCGAAGGAATTACCAAGCTGTTGTGGCTGTGTATGGTTTGTTTAATGAATAAATTGAAAGCAATAAATTGCTAGTATCTCAGTATCCAATAATCTAATCCACCAATCAATACTAAACAAGAGTCAAAGCCAAAAAGAAAATACTCAGCTCTGCTGCTGGTCCCACATTTGATTGTTCCTTAAAAATGTGACAATTTACAAAGAAAAATAAACAGACTTTACATTGGTCTAAGATTTATTTCTAAGAAGCTTTGTTTATTTTTTCTGTATGTACTTCTGTTTTTACTTTTTGAATTCTGTATCTATCTAAAAATGGTATAGTTTTTGGTGGTGCAATTATTTTAACGTGCAAGTACTGTATTATCTCATGCTGTCTTGTGTAGCTAATGAAGTTACAGCCATCTGTCCTATACACATTACAGTGGAAACTCAAAGTAAGCAAAGTAAGGGAATGCCATTCCAAACTGTACCAACGTAAACTGAGCAATGCCACGCAGCAGAAACATGCCTTTGTTTGCCTTTGTGAGAGCCTGGGATGGACTGCAGACCTGTTCAGGATACACCCTGTATTTTACCCATTGACACTTGAGACTCCAACCTACTTGCAATCTTTAACAGGACTTTTTTTATTTTTTTTTAATGAGAACATGTATATGAGCACACTAACCTTTTTTCCCTGTTTATGTACATTTAAGCTGAGGTCATAAACGGGGAAAATAAAGGTTTATAGACACTCATTCCCTTGCACTTGAACAAAGATCTGTAACAGTTAATTACAAATTAGACAAAAGCAATGATGTTCTAAATAAAGACTCACACTCAACTGTGTGAAATTATGTGAATGATGCAATCAGCGTGACAGCAGTGGAAATCAAAGTCTTTTGCATGATGATCTCTTCGTGTAATCATTCTGCCTGCTGCTTTACAAGAGAAGAGAGAGATGTTGCTACATGTTTTATTACAACTGACATGCTGTTTATGTCAGTAAACTGATTTCATAGACTGCTACGGACATTGCTTTATGATGCCAATTACATGACAAGTAGAGCCAAGACATGGAGAAGCAAGGCGACAAGAGAACGTGAACGACAGGGAGTGAGAAAAGATGAGAGAAGAGAAAATGCAAAGGAAGAAGCGAGTGAAGAGCGCCTGAAGGTGCACAGCGTGGAAAACATGGTGAGCTGAAGAAAAAAGGGCAAATAGGGGAAATACTAGAGCGAAATGAGAAAAAAAACAAAGTGACTGAGATGAATTGGAGAGGATGAAAGACAGAAGGATGATAGACTGCTGACATCAGAGTACCAGCATCCCTCCACATCACTCAGCAGTTAGAGAAAATCAGTTCTTCATAGAATGGACAACGGAGCTAAGAGGAAACCATACTGCCACTCTTTTGCTTGCTTCTGACATCAATAAAGAAACATAACGGTATCACCATCACATTTTCAGGCTTTCAGGTTTTGACTAGTAAATTAACTGTAAAGTACAGTCAGGTGCAGTATGCAAAACATAGACATGTGGATTGTGCAGTGAACATTCAAGTGATCGGTCACCAAAAATTACAAAATATCCTTGAAAAATGTGATATCATATTTATCTCCACCCAATGCTCACATGGTGCTCCTTTTACTATACACTGAGGTAAGAAGTTAGCAGAAAGCTGCAAAACTGAGAAGGTGTACTCAGCTAAAGAGAAAGGAGTTAAGTACCATTCACATACATTGAATACTTCAGGATTTTTTTGTTTGTTTGTTGGTTGTTTTTTTGTTAGCAGGGGAAGCACATTTTACGTCTGTAAACAGCTTCACATACATAAGCTTGTCTGTCAGATATCTAGGTTTGAACACATATTAACATGAACCTAAATGCAAGAAAGAGAAAATAAAAAAAAGACAGGCTAGCTGGAATATAGCCCATGAGGTTTAACTGGCAAACTGCCTGGGAAGTGTGGGGAGAGGAAAGCAACATGGGTGCAACATTTGAGGGCAGGTAACCAGCAACAGTTGAGGACACAGATGGGAAGGAATGACATGAAATGAGAGGAGAGGTGAGTAAAGGTGGATACATACTCCACAAGGATAGAGAAATCTGTTCTTTATCCCAGGCCTGCGAGAAAAGAATGACATCATCCTTTTCTCGCAGGCCTGGTTTTTGAGTTCTTGCAACTTGTTCTCAACATAAAATCTGGGCAGAACATCTTTCCTGTGTGCAGTCCAGCAACTGTTGTGTGATTGTTTATAAATTTGAAGTAGGTGTGGTTAATGCAGAAAAGCAGAAGCCCCAGGACTTCCCATGAGTTCAGTACTCCAGTCTCTCATGAAGTATGAAATGTACTGTCCAGAACTAACTTGGTTTTTGTTCTTGCCACCTTGAGAAAACAAATTTCTCCATCCCTGTGGGGTATGTATCCACCTTAACAGTCATCAAAGGTAACAAAATTGACTGAAACCTTTGAGTGGTGGTGGACAAATCCTAAATGCCAAAATTATGAATCAGTGTGCCAGGAATTGTTTCATGACCCAGAAAAGTGATATAAATTCTGAACCAGGCTTTTGCTGTAAATCCTCATAAAATAATTCTTCAGAAGTCATAAAAAACAAATGGTGATTGTAAAGAGATTTGAGTTTTCTATTGTTGTAGCCAAATGACTATATATTATTAGACAAAACCTGCCCACTGGCTTCTACAGTTTTCCTCAAATTGCACATGTTGCAAAGAGGAGAGACAAAGCTGTCAAAGACAATAGCTAGCTCTCACTCAAGCACGTCAAATGAATCAGAGAGTCTGATTAGTCAGCTTTATTGCTTAAAAAAATTATCTGATGTGGTACAAAAAAAAAATCAGCCCCTGTACAGTTGTCATGGATATAATATCTAACTATAGAGACCAAAACTGACTTTGTACCAGACTGTAAATACGTTTAATTCTGCTCCAAATTTCCCATTTTAACATGTGTGTCAATTGGGATTTGCTCTGTTTTGGAGCCAGCTCCTAATGGTCAGTGGAGAACTGAGCTGATTAAAGACTTCAGTCAGCATAACCACCAGAATTTAAAACGATGTTGATGAAAAAATTGTTCTATATCCATTTGTTTCACGTGTGACATGAAATTTATGAAGAGGATCAATTAACAGAAGGCTGTGATGATGCAACAATATAATAATTTAAACAACTAAAGTTGGCTTTGCTGGGTTCAGACTAGTATAGGCTATGTGCTTTGTAGGTAAAGACAAAAGTTATTGGATATCTAATGGATATTTATTTCATGAGACATGAATATCATGAAAAGGAAATCAACCAACACCTCACAATTTTTGTTGTATTGTGTTTGTTGTATTTTTTTACAGAAAAACACAAACTGTCCTGCTGTTTCAGTGCTGTTTGCCCTTCTGATTTAATTTAATTTTACTTCACAAATAAAGATTCCCTGACAAGTTGCGGTCATTCCAGGCATACGCAGAATTTTTTTAGTTAGCACATACAGATGTGGATAACCACAGCTGGTTATTCCCATTCCTTGTAACCCTAAACCACACTGATTAAACTGCTACCTCTCCCCTTTCTAGGTCTCTCACTCACTGACCCTTAAACTATGCTGTTTCACCAGTTCACATTTTATCAGTTCTACTCCTGGCTGACCTCACTACTGGATGTGTTTCCATACCTTTTAAACATTCCAATTCTGAGTTTCTAGGTGTGTGTTTAGGGGATGTTTAGATTCGGGTGCAAGTTGAAACACAGATAACAGTGGCATGATGCGGGTATTTTGAACCACGCTTTGGAGCAGTGTATCAAAGCATCTTCACAAGCGTGCCTCACATGCGTAAAGGTACCATAAACTGCATTAACTGGCCCATTTAATTTGTTTTCTAAGGTCTCTAAACAGGGATATAATGTTGCTTTTATGTCCTTTTTTTACCCACCGCCTCAAATCCGTTTCAATGTCTCTGTCATGAGAAAAAGCTGTTTTGGTGTGCTCCATTAATAATTAAGTAGGCTACGCTCTGATTGGTTGTTGTTGTGATGAATGAGCTGCACACTGATTGGTTGGTTTACTGTGAAGCAACACCTCCATGGAGTCGTTGGCTAAGTTATTGGAGTTTATGGGAGCATATTTGACTCAAATAATCTCAGTTCAATGCTGATGAATGAAGGTGACAGTGACGGCAACATTTTTTATTCCTACAAACTGTAGCTATTCCTCCTCCACTGTAACGCTTAGTGTATAACACCAAAATCCAACTCGCAGCCAAGACGAGGGAGAGTTTTTGTTTGCAAGAGATTTATAATAAAAACACATGGTATGAAGTGGTCCGGCTTAGATAGGGTTGCTCTGGTGGGTCAGATGCTACAGAGTCCAAGAATCCACAGGGCCACAGGCTCCAAGGTCCACCGGGTCACAGCATCCAGTCTCTGCAGGAATGGGTGGGCTGAGACTGTATGGCCTAGTAGGCCGAAGATGTTCGCTGATAACCGAGTCTTAAATCCACCATCCAAAGTCTCGTGGTCCAAAAGGCAGTCCAGGGTCATGCACAAGAGGGTCTCAGGCCGGGAGAATCCAGAATCCAAAAGACAGGGTCAGGGTCAGGCAGGGTTCAGCAACAAGGGGTCAATAACTCTTCTCTCACACTGGTAAAGGACTAGGCAAAAGCAGTGGTCAGAAACAGGCAGGGTCAAAAAACAGAAACTTGAATCATGAACTAGGGCTTGAAGGCTGCGACGACGAAGACGACGACAAAAAAACAAAACAAAAAAAAAACACAATCTCGCACTGAGTAGGTGAAGAGCAGGAGTTTAAATAGGGAGCAGCACAGGTGAGTACAATCAGCAGGAGAGGGAGGGAGAGTGAGCAGCACAGACAAGGCTGGACAGAGAGCACGACATTATTAGGCCAAAGGGGAAGAAAGACACAAGTTTAGAAATGAATATTGATTCAAAAGTAAAATAGCTTTAAAAAAAACCCAAATTACTCATTTATATCTTAGGTATCAGAACTGGAATTTGGAAGTAAAAATGGTACTGGAGCATTTCTATTTTCTTAGGTGCTCAAATTCCAGTTTTAACAGTTGTATGGTTGAAGGTCCAGAATTTGCACAATTTGGCAGAGGTCACCAAAGTAGTTAAGAAGCTCCATTGTGACCAGGGGATGGATGAGGTCCTCACTGATTTCCTTAATATGCTGAAAGTTTAAGAGATGCCTTGCTTGACACATCTCCGCATCACAGAGGCAAGACATCAGGAGCAGTATCTCTGGATTTGCGGACTGGGATGGTGGATCCTCTTTTTAAGAAGGGGACTGGAGTGCATGTTCCACTTAAAGATGAATCACACTCATCTGCCTCCATGGTGGGACTATTCTAGGTTGTTGAAGAAAGAGCAAGGGGGAACTTGTAAAACTGGCCACATGTCATTTCTGGAACTGGAGAAGCTCTTTCACCATGGGTTATCCGTGAGTGGGGGCTCCAGGAGTAGGGACACTGGGTCTATGGTCTTGGACCATTCAGTCCCTGTACAAAAGAAAGAAGAGTCTGGTCTGAATGTACCTCGGATTCATTCTTGATCGGAGTTGAACTCCATCGGGGCTGGGGCTAAAAGATTAATTTATTTTTAATCAAAATTGCACATTTATCTGATGGAATTAGCACCTCACCTCACAATTAGCATATCGCTAATTTGATCATTTTAAAGTATTTTGCTACTTCCTAAGGAAACAAAAGACAATAGTACAATGAACATGCAGCGGAACAGTTGCACAGAAATAGTACTGGTCTCGCCCCAAAAAGTAATATCTCAGTTATATTTAGAGAGATACATTGATGTTTCTTTATTGAAATTAGATTTTTCTTCTTGGATTGATAAATGGATAGGGAAAAAAAGTGTTATAGAATGAATAATGACCTTAAGCCTGACTTTAAAACATTGTCAATCACAACATCTGTGAGAAATGTTGCAATTAAATATTTGCACCAAAATGCTTTGATCCTTTAGCCCTTTGTCATGATTTTGTTCATGAACTTTATGGACATAATTTCCCAGTGCAGCTGTGGGCAGACTCATGACTCCAGTTTATGCTCTAAAGCCGACACAGTAGCAAATTTTAGTATCAGATGCTTCGGTGAGCAAAACCACAAAATCAAAGATTACCATAACCTGTTAACCCTGGTTTAGACTTAAACGGTTCTATGCTTTTATCTGAGATGGTAGACAAGCTAAAACTTCCTAAATGTCCTCTAACCATTAGTTTATTTATTATTACTAGATAGCAAAATGGTCAGTGTAGGATTACTTTGGCTGCTGTTTCTTTCTTCAAAAATCAGCAGATGGTGCAGGTGGATCAAATTTTGCATTCTGTTTTTTTAAAAAACTGGCCTGTTTATATAATATATGTGTGTATGTGTGTGCGTGTGTGCTTGTGTGACTTTTTCTTTTCAACCAAAATGGTTTGGTTTGCCCTTTGCTGTCAGGTGAAGGAAAGTGAGATTGACTTGTCAGGAGGGTCTCATGGCTTACTCAGGGCTAACACACTTTGACATGCTCATGTAGCCCAGAGGACATTAAGAGCTTCCACTAAACCTCGTTCATTTCTAAGGGAGTTTATGTACTGCAAGGGGAGCCGATTAGGGAAACGGGACAAAACTCTGAGGGTTCTCATCCATGTCAGCTGCTAATTGAAAAATATGTGCACTTTTGCAGTCATTTAGCATTTGTACTAAATGACTGTCATTTAGCATTTATGCTAAATGACTGCAATTTTAACAAGTTTCCTTTGCTTTTCCTGTCCAGGATCTTAAGGAATGTTGGAAATCAGGGCTCAGTGATTAAGCAGGGCAGGTGTTTGCAAAAGCTGACATGATGCATTCAGCCTTTGATGGGCCAACCATACCATCTAGCTCTGTATATGAAATCTAACTTTCTGAACTACTCAAAGAAATGAATCTTCCTTGATCCCATAATTTACAGACCTTAGGCTGTTTGCTTCAGTTGGATGGACTGGAATTGGAGTAAAACTTTTCCCTGCAGATGCTGTGCTTTCAAAATGTATATGAAGATATAGGTTTCACAATTTAGAAGTTGTTAACTTAAACCTTTTTATGTTTAAATTTAGTCAACAGCTGGAAGGTAATTGAAATATTCACAACCCCACTTCTAAAAAAAAAAAAAAAAGTTGGGATGATGTGTAAAATGTAAATTAAAACACAATGCAATGATTTGCAAATCTGAAACCAACATTGAAATTGAGTCGTTTTACCATGTCATGGAAAATATTAGATAAGTTTTACTTTGAAGGCATCAACACATCCAAAAAAAAAAAAAAAGTTGGATCAGGGTGATGTTTATTATTGTGTAGCATCCCATCTTCTTTTAACAACTGTCTGTAAGTGTCTGAGAGGTGACGAGAGCAGTTAGTGGAGTTTTAGGAGAGAAATGTTGTGTCATTCTTGTCTGATTTAGGATTCTAGCTGCTCAACAGTCCTGGGGCCTCACTTATAAAACCGTGCCTAAAATTCATCATAAAAGTTCACTTCCATGAACTGACATTAAATGTCTGAGATGAATGTGGCTTTAATTCACCACCTCATTGTCTGTGTCGCTGTTTTGCCCCGTCTCCAAAACATGCTTGCACAAGGTACAAAGTTGGCATAAAATTGCACACATTCTCCTGTCAAGTCTTTTTTTTTTTTTTTTTTTTTTTTTTTTAAACACCCCCAAACTTTTTTTTGAAAGTTCCCTCACCCACTTTCCACCCTTTCCAACCAACCCCCCCGGGT
>JBAMYA010044565.1:0-12377 GCA_037176975.1 Arrhamphus sclerolepis
GAAACCAAAAACTCAGAGTTTCTGATCTCAGAGTTTGTTGACTCTGAGTTAGTTTTTTGACTCGGAGTTTGTTGAACCTGAAACAGGCCCCAGAACTTCAGGGCAGACCTAGTCCAGAGTCCACACCCCCAGCTTCCTCTGTGAAATGCTGGTGGAATTGAGAAGAGCCTTGACATATGATGTCCCCAGGTGGATCTCCACCACCTGGGGACATCCCCAGTCGAGGTCAACAACACCCAAACCTCATAGACAGTGTTGGCACAGCACTGCTACACTGTAAAATGCCAATATAAACAAATAGACTCCTGTTTTGCTAAAAAGGCAACAGTTAGAAGACAATGTTGCTTTATTTAAACATTACATACTCACATGTGTTTATTAAAGTTATCTTAATCTACTGGTCCTTAGACCTGATAAATGGGGATCCATTGTAAAACGTCATGGTTACAAGTCTAGTTAGAGCTATGAAATGTAAAAAAAAAGAAAAAAAAAAAAAAAGAAAAGAGTTATGAAATGTAGCACATTATGAAAATATGGAAAACTGTCCAAATTCCCTCCCTATCTGACTGCACACAAAATGGATTTTGATATGATCATATAATTTTATTCAAACTTTTGCTACAATCTAACTGATAAACCTTAGCCATGTGACCAAGGAAGATATATGGCTTCTGGTCAGAGATTAGAAATTCTAGTTTCTAGATTAGAGTGTCTAGTTTCCACTGAATGTAGAAGAAACGTTTTATTGGATTCCTTATGTCCTTTGGCATAGGATAATAATAATGAAAAACAAACAAATCAATATACAAAGATTTTATGAATGTTATTTAAAGTTGAATAAGGAAGTACTGAGCACTGGCTGAATGTAAATGGAACACCCACAATCTGGCAGTAGATAAACTGTAATTGAACAATTGCAGTTTGGGGTTGTTCTCATTTTTCCCAGTAAACAAAGCTTGTATTGTAGTTCAAACACTGTGACCGCAGTGTTTCACCCAAAACAACCTCTGTTCAAATCTGTACACAATTCTAAATGGCTGTTCAAAGAGATACGGGAGCGATGACAACAATTATAAACCAAACAGCGGATTAATCACTGCATGAAAACAATTTACTGATAGCATTTAAAAATCTGAGAAGCTAAAAGCTACTTCTGACTGATGTCAGTCTGGCAACACGTAGATTTGGAACTGAGACAACGACCAACCAATCTGTTGATGTTAGCAGAGTGAGATAAACAGAGTCAGAGGACAGATACAGAACTGTTTTTACATTCATTGACAAACTTCACTGCAGGCATAAGCTGATACCAGAGGCATGAAAGGCACATCAATTTGTCCTAATTGGCATGGACGTGCCAGAGGCCCCCGAAAGAACAATCAAAATGAAACCTCTGACAGAGTGGGAGAAAGATAGAGTTCCAGACAGAAATCAAGACAGATGAACCGGTGTTCTTTGTGGAGCAGCGAAAGCTTTGTGATAAGTTTATTATGTGACACAAGTGTTTAGTGAGGGAAAGTCAGACATATTTGGTGCCAGCGTTTTTCTGAAAGAAAATATTACAGTGCAGGAAGACGGTCCTCAAAGAATATGGCAGGTACAATCAGCTTCATTACAGCACCGAGCCTGCGTCTCTTCATTTCACGTTTTTTCTTCTCCTCTCCTTTCTCAAACAATTTATATTGTGACATTGCACTACTTTTGTTGTCTGTTCTTTCTTTTTCTCTGTCCATACTGAGAAGCCCTCATGAGTGGGCACGGATGTGTGTGTCTGTATAACTCTGTGCTGCAGTCCAGGCGGAGATGCAGAGAATACTGTGTTTTGTGTTTGAGCACCTGCTCTGTGAGGCTGGTAGCTGTGATTGGAGTCTCTCATTATACTAGAGCCCAGTACTGCCTCCGTACTGATTCAGCCAAGAACCCTAATGAAGGATAATGAGCCACATCGTTTTCCTGGTGTCTAGCAGACATCGAGCTAGGATGGGGTAACCACAAAGAGGCAAGGAAATGGGGGAATGTGACTGATTGTTTCATCAATATCATATTACTAGTTCACAAAACCTGATTTTCACACCTTGAATGTCAGCTCTTTGTGAAAACATTTATTTATTTATTTTTATTGCAGTTTGACATTCTAGCCAAGAACCTGCAACACTCTCTAGCAGCAGAAATAGTCCAATCCTAATTACAGGTCACTTCATGCACAGGTCTTATCAAGCTCTATTGCTGGAGGCCAAATTGGAACAAGTTGTGCTTAGTCCCTTCCCCTTTTCTTTTCAGTTCCATCATCATTCAGAGGCTTTTGCCTCTGCAGGTTTCAGCTGGATGGAAACATGTAATCTAAAAGCTTGAATGTGGCCTCCAATTAATGCAAAAGCGCTGCATAATGAAGCATATTGATGTTTTAGAGTGTGGATGGGAGTTTGGAGAGTTTTTTTGCAGAGGAAGTGGAGTGCAGATGGACTTCAGAAAACAGATTCAGAACAATCAAACGTGTTGAACAAACTCCTGAAGCGTTTACGTCAGCTCCTCAGTTAATATGCAGAGTGCCTGTTTTATACACTTTCTATGAAATTACATTCATAGATAACTTGAATGGACGCATTAAAAACATAAAAAAAAGGTAGCCAAAATGAACGGAAAACCAAAAACCCTCAAAAACATTAACTGTATTCTCCCCTTTGACTTTCTGCTTTCCACTCTAAACATAGCTGCCTTCTCGCTCCAGTTTGTTTTGTCATTTATCCCCCACCACATTTTTAAACTCCCGTTCTGCTCCACAAAGCAGGCAACCAACTCCCCTCTCAGTCAAGTCATTCTCTAAGTGTCGTGTCAGTTCACCGTGAATAGGAGATAATTAGAAGCTGCATTCTTTTATGCTGGGGATCACCATAGAGACCCAACAAGTGGCAGGATGCACTCAGCACCCTCAGACAGAGCTGTCACACCCTCTTTTCTTACCACTGTCATAGGCTGACTCGGTACAAACGTGTTTGTGCGTCTGCGAGCGAGTGCTGTGAAGAGGTTATTTGTGGCAGACTACTGTGGGGCTTTTGTTTCCCTCATCTCTGTGCCTCTGACAGAGGGAGGAAAGCACTGTGCCTTTGATCACACCCTGGAACAGCTCCATACAGATAGATGATGGGGAAGTAAGGAGAGAGATGGAGTGATGGAAAAGTAAAAGAGTTAGAGAGCAGAGGCTTAGGTGGTTGAGCTGATGGAGCGAGTACAGAAGGAAAAAAAAAAAAAAAAAGAAAAGGTATAAGCATGAGGTTCTGCTGCTAATAAAAACTCAGTTTCTTGAATCCTAAACAGGACGGGGGTGTGACTGCTGTTGCTGTTTTCCTCTCACAATAGTAATGTCAGAGGAATCTTAATTTGATATTTAGATTCTTATGGTTATTGAACACTTACATCTTTCTTTGAAGTTGTATTGTGATGTTTCAGGATTCATGTTAAGTGGTGCTAGATTCTTGTGTTAAGTTTCTGAATTTGGCAAAGCGTCACTCTTTTGGTCATAATTTTGTTAGTTTACTGTTTAATTTGCCTCAGCTCCTGTCATACTGTGGTCAGTGCTGTTCCTTTATTTCATTAGTACTTTTGGTGCAGGGGGAAGGTTTCACTTACTTCCAAGGTGCATGGAGAGGAGAGGTCGGGATTCATGCAAACCTTATTGTCACACCTGTTGTCTCATGCTGTGGTGGGTGAATTCACTCACCTCCAATATCCCACACTTGTTTAGTCCCAGCTGCGGTTTTCCACTGCTCATCAGTCAGCCAGTTTTTAAGTTGCACCATTTCCCTCATTCAGTGCCACATCGTCATTGTCTTCTAGTCTCTGCTTTGACCTTCTGTCCATCCACAACAAGCCTTTCATCTGCTCCCCCTGGATTTAGTTTGCTCTGCTGATTTACATTTTTCCCCTCCATGACGATCCTTCTGTCTGCTGCCTTTGGACTTTGTTTGCCCTGTGGATGGTCTGCCAGGTCCGATACTGCCTCCGCATTGACCATGAGGCTAGCTTGCCCCTCCACGATGTCATCGCTTTCTTCAAACACTCACAGAAATATTCTTTTTTCAGGTGCACTCACCAGCCTGCCAGTCAGCACCATTTTCTGTTGGTTCCTGGGGCTTTCCTAAGACTCTAACCTGCTGAAATCCCTGCGAATTGAGAACACGGTCAGTCGTATTTTTCTAAATTACTACCTGGCGTCATGCTGCACTTGGGTCCTTAAATCTGCTCCTGACACTTATAGTATGTTGAACTACTTTGATAGATGAACATTGAAGTTAAACTTGTTACCTTTGTCACGACCCAGCTCATGAGGACATGACAAAAACAAAAGACCCACCGTTTGTAGAGATTTTAAACCTGAGAATATTTATTAAATCAACAGGAGAGATAAACAAAACCAAGAACCAAGCTAAAGTAAAGCAAATGAGTACCAAGACACTAACCAACACCAGACCTAACTCATTCAAGATGAAGCTAAACCAGCTAAACACAACCAAGACACCAAACCCACCAGGACTACTTGCTATGGGGAAAGCATGAGCAGCCCTGGGTGTGAGGAGCAGCCGGGTTTAAATAGACTGGGAACACTGGCTCAGGTGCACCCAGTTAGATCAAACTCCAAGCCCCACCCACTTCACCTGAGGAACAAAGAGACAGTTAATTAAGGGAAGAATGTCGTCACACCTTCAGCAAGATTTGCAGTTTTGATGTCATGGATTTTCTCTGGGTCCATTTCATGTAGATCTAGAAATGTGGAACCCATCTGTCAATGAAAAATTTACTTGGCACAACTTCTTAAAAATTAGTTCCTTTTAATATAAGACTATTTTTCTCAAGTAAAAAAAAAACCCTGACTAGGTTGTTCTATTTAAAAACAAAACAAAAAAAATCTTGAAATAAAGCTTAATTGTTCCAACAACACTTGACTACGCTGTCTGGAGGGTCTTTCACATAAAGGTGTTTCAGACCTGATAGTTACAAATTAAATTTGTGCCATGACAGAACTCGTAAGTCAGTTAGCTGATTTGTCAAATCAATGTTCCCCATTGAAATGAATGGAAATGCCATTAATCCTGAGGTCACCAAACTGGAACCCCTCCGCCCCCCGGCTGCGCTTACAAATTCTGTCCATAAAAGTTATGAACAGAATCGGTGACAAAGGGCAGCCCTGGCAAAGTCCAACTCTTACCGGAAAAGAATCCGACCTACAACCGGCAATGCGGACCAGACTCTCGCTTCACTTGTACAAGGACCGGGTAGCCCGTAACAATGGACCCGTACCCCATACTCCTGGAGCACCCCCCACAGGACACCCCGAGGGACACGGTCAAATGTCTTCTCCAAATCCACAAAACACATGTGGACTGATTGGGCAAATTCCAATGCCCCCTTGATGACCCTACTGAGGATGTAGAGCTGGTCCAGTGTTCCACAGCCAGGACGGAACCCGCATTGTTCCTCCTGAAGATTTGACTATCGACTGGACTCTCTTCTCCAGCACCCCTGCATAGACCTTACCAGGGAGGCTGAGGAGTGTGTGATTCCCCTGTAACTGGAACACACCCTCCAGCCCCCCTTCTTAAAGAGGGGAACCACCACCCTGGTCTGCCAATCCAAAGGTACTCCCCTGATGTCCACAATGTTGCAGAGGCATGTCAACCAGGCCAGCCAAAGCCTTAAGAAACTCAGGGCGGATTTTAAAAAACACATACCAGAATAACTGTATTTTTATTACACCTCTTAAACATCTTATAAAAAAATTCATTAAACTGATCTATGCAGAATCCTGGAGTTTGATACACACAACTTATAATTTTTTTTTTTCTTTTACCCCCAATTTTGATTGTTAAGCATTCCATTAACTTATCAGCCGAAAATATCATATTGACAATTTTCTTAGATTTTAGATCGGTCCTCACAATCAGCGCCACGCTCCCTCAACTTCTGTTAAAGCTATGCTGACCAAACATTTCATATCCTTCTAATACCTCGAAAAAAATATTTTCCCTTAGTTGCCCTGAGACTGCTATAAATTTATTTTTGCAAGTAATCTTTTATTTCTTTAATTATAGAAAAATTACTGTAGAGACTTCTGCAATTGAAATGGAATAAATTGAAAGAAATCAAAATTGTCTTCAGAATAATATTCACAGTCCAGTATGTTCTGGCAGAGATGTTCATCTGGCTCAATATCGTTTTCAAAATCATAAGGTTTATACTCTTGAAATTTAGACGTTATGAACTGTGTCTCAATTTTTCTCAGACATTTTGAATGTTGCACAGAGATGAGACAAAGCTATCAAAGCCAAAGGCAGAGCCAATGCCTAGCTCTCATTCAAGCATGTCAAATGAATGCGGGCATCTGATTGGTCAGCTTTATTGGTCAATAAAAATGTATCCAATGTGGTACAAAAAAAGAAAAACAATGCATCCCCATGCAGCTGTAATAGATATAAACTCTAACTATGGAGACCAAAAGTTTTTTTTTTTTTCTTTTCACCAGTCTGTATATGTTTAATTCTGCTGGAAAGTTGGCATTTTAATGTGGGAGTCAATGGGGATATGCTCTGTTTTAGAGCCAGCACCCAGTGGTCAGTCCAGAAACTGCAGCAAAATGTATTTCCTGGATGAGCTTCAACCTGGAAATATGTGGGGTGGTTGGGATGCTTGAAGCAAATTAGGGGTGTGACAGAGGCAGATGGAGATACGGTAACAACAGGAGTGGGGGGATATGACAGGACTCAACTGGTTACATATAAGCAATCTTCTTGTCCTGTCATGCTACTTTCTAGTCTAGCCACCCTTATCCACTAATTCTCATGGGATGGGTGTGCTACCAGTCACATTCACAGTCATTTCAACAAGTTGGGATTGGACTTCGTGCAATGATTCATATAAAAGTGAACAAGAAGCAGAACTCAAAACAATTGTGTTCATTGGTACTGACCCCTCAAAACCAGGGTCAAATCCAGGAGTAGCCAGACTTGTTATTTGTGTTGAAGATGAAAAAAGAATTAGGATGGCTAGCCCGGCTAGCAAGTTTCTATATCTGGTAAAAGTATAATTTTTACCTGAGCCAGCCTCTTCAGTTTGGTCAACTTTGGGTTGTTTTAAATGTACTGTTGAAAAATAAAAACTAATCTTGATTTTCTCTCCATCGCCGTCTTGTTAGTCTGGAAGTCTTTGTGTGCTTTGACTACTTTTGACTACTTTTGTCTGAGTTGTGGGCTTCCTTTTTTGGAACATTTATCACTGCTGGAATTTTTTTGTCCCACATCAGCTTTAAATAAAGCTTGCTTTACTCTCCATTCTTGACTCTGCTGTTCTTCATTTGGGTCCCTCCTCAGCTTCACAGGAAACAAGACTGTCATTCATTGTGTAGTTTTGCAGCGGTTGTGTCTCAATTCCTACACAGCAGTAATCCTGATGTGCTGCATGTCTGCCACTTTGGAGGATCATGACAGTGAGAAGTTTTAAACAGCCTATCAATCTAAAAGTAAATTTCAGTGACAGACTGCATGAAAATGAAGAAAGATCACATTTGTCAAACTGGATGGGTATCTGGGGAGTGCCAATACGTTCTCATTGTATTTTACATATGTACCAGATCCTTTTTGACACATTTGCTTATCATTTATCTGCATTATAAGGTTTATGCATGCTTTGTTGTGCTTTTTAATTTACACACTAAACAGATAATGAAATGTACTTCATAAATATGATTAAACTAAATACATTTCACAACACACTCCAGGGCTTCAGATGCCTTAACATGCATAACTGCAAAGAATGTGAGAGCTTCACACCTTTTTCTTTTTAAATATCAGTTTGTGTGTAGGAAAAGGTGTCAGCATGATTTCTGTGTCTTACGCATCCATCTGTAGGCTTATAGTGAACATCCCACTGCTAGTATCCCATCAAACAATGCAAATGTTTTTGGCAAACATTGTTCCTAAGTATGGCTTAAATTAAATGTAACCACTTTTGAGATGTTGTTTTCACATCCTGTTTGCCTTATGATAGAAATGCTTTTAAAAGAAAACCTTTCTATACCTTTTGTGACAGCTTACAGTAAGGCAGGTTGCATCTTACGTCTTTATTTGACCAGTTAATGCCGTGTTAAATCTGTTCTACTCTGGATTCTTATACAGCCGCTTCATTATTTTCATGACTTCTAGTACTTTCAGTTATCAGGTATTAGAATTTACTGTATGTAAAACTGTATGTAATGTAACAGTGTATGTAAAGTACTTTTTGTTCTGCTGCAGTGTAGCATGGACACAGTCAACATGATCATGGGCGGATCCAAAGCAGCCATCGATAAGTTGTTTTTTTTCTTTTTTTCTTTAACATTATCAGTTGAGATCTAAAACAATGGTATGTTAACTACAAATGTCACTTCCTGTGTTGGTCTTGCATGCTTCACAACCTCTCTCAGCCTGAGCGTCCTTCACTACCGCTACTACTATTTCTCAATAATCAGCTGTGATCAATCACACATTTTCTCATGTTCATATGCAGATCTGCATATTCTTTACCAGATTGTGTCACTTATTTGAATGGCATGCGCCAGTCCTGACCTGTGTTTTTGACTAGTATTCAGACCTCGGATCAGATCCTCTGTCTGGCTCCTGAACGGCTCTGGAAGTCTGACCTCTCTACTGGATCTATTCAGTGGATTTATGTTTTGGATCTGTTTGTTTGAACTGTTTTGGAACCCTTGAATCTGACCACGGACATAACTCGGATTCTGATTTTTACACCCTGAAAATAGTTGCTGATCCCAGATTTGTCCCCAGTGTGGGTTTGTGCTCCTGTGTTTTCCACCATGCCAGTCAGTACTTACTTTTTTTTTTTTTTTTTTTCTTTTGAGCCCAGTCACTACACTAATCATTACAATAAATCTAATTTACAACATAAAATTTTTGTATGGTTTGTGAAAAATGCTGTAAAGAATGCTGTTTTGTTTTTTGTTTTTTTCAAGTTCAGTACTTAATCAATGCTTTTATTTCTGAACACACCTATTACAAATCAAATCTTAAAGAAAACATTTTCTCAAATTTATTACTGTTCACTTTCTGTAAAATGAACAATGAAGAAAACTGAATTTTAGGCTATCTTAAAAAAGTGTGTAGTTCAGTTAGTGGGGTCATTCATTATGTGGGGAAAAAAAAAAGACTTTTATTTAAGAACAAAGCCAGCAAATGTTGTACATTTCTCTCTGAAAAACTGAGTAACATGGGTCCTTCCAGACCTTATTCTTTTGGAGAGAGGAAAAAAATGCAGAAAATGAAAGGCTATTCAGCTAAAAACATTTTAAAATGCAGACTCAGCCAATGATCAGCTCCATGGTGAACAAAGAAGATCTAAAGTTACCTTTTGGGAGACAAGGTACATTTGAAAACATTCTTTCATAAGTGGTACTTTAAATTTGATTTAGAAAGATGGAAGCCTTTGCCACCCTGCATCTCTGGGCTTCAAGGCATGTGAAATGGAACATCATCCTGAATAGAAATGTGTATTTGGTATTACAGATTTTTATTTATTTATTTATTGTGCTCTGGATGAAAGACAGGAAGTGTTATCCAGACTGTTATCAACAAGTTGGGGCAGCATTAATTTGATAGTCACATTACTGCAGAAAAACAATTTTTTTTTTTTTTTTTTTTATAATTTTCACTTTTTCACACTGTTGTTACAATATGCTATTGACAATGCAAAAATAAATAAATGATATATACAAACAAATGAGTTTAAGCTGGTGAGGAATTAATTTATTTACTTATTTTTAAATTGTCAACATTACTATGTATATATTAAATAAACACCTAAAACTTAGCTATTTCTACCTAACATATTAAATCTAGTTCCCTTACAAGAAAGCAAAATAACCCAAAATAATGTACGCACAAGAAGAAAAACCTTTGGCCATCAGGAAAAAAAAAAAAAAGAAAATCATAATATTAAACGTAATTTTCTGCAGGGCTGAGACTGTATTTTATATAAAGTGTTTGTAAATGAATAGAAGGAATATGTGTGGGTGGGCATGTAAATAGTTTGTGATATTACTTCAGTTCCAGCAGCCACACTGGCAGCTAATCAGATGGGATCCAACATTATTAGTCATAGCTTTGTCCTAACTAAGATTCAGATTTAATTACTTTTCAAACGTTACTCCACCAAAAATCCTATTTCAAAAGTGGAATTAAATGGTAATGAGAACTGTGATTACAGGGCTACACTAAATGAGTGGCCATTTAAAATACTGGGCTTTTGTTTGTATTAATAAACTTTTACAAACATCTTTTATCAATGTTTTCAGAGCGATAAAGGGCCTCAATGCTCAAGTCTTAACCTGCAATTTCTGTTCGACTTTATGAGCACAACAAAACTCAGGTGTCTTTGTGTATGAGTTTATAATAATTTGATAATAATAATAATAATAACCAGTTATTTCTAGTCCTCCTTGGTGAACATTTGCTGAAACATTTGTGACTGTTACGTAAATATCTAAGACACACTTTTTGGAAAGATCTAGAGATGTTGGAGAAGATTGCCTTCAGTACAACCATCGTCACACAGGAATCAGCACAGCAAAAACTAATGAAACTAAAATATCTCTGCAGAAAAGCAAAACACTTGAAACACACTGAAAAAAAAAAGTTATTCACACCACATGGCTTCATATTATATGTAACTCTGATCTAGGATCACAATTTGAATCTGAGAATCAGAAATGACTGGATTTTTGAGAAAAACCTGTCTGAAATCGTGGTCTTTTCATTGATCAGGCTAGTATAATGTATAACTGTAATATATGCTGTTAGACGATGACACTCCTCTTGTGCTGTCTTGACTTTTTGTTGTTGTGGCAGAAACCCTTCATTGGAGAACATTTTTTAAAAGGTTATGTTCTAATTAACTTGTGATTTTTATTTATCTATTTAAGTAACAACTGGGTCTGACTCATGAACAAAGCTGTGATGGAGTACAGATAGATTATCACGTGTTTAAAAAAAGAAGAAGAAAAATTACAATCCAGCTAGATTTAAAACAAGCACTGAAGTAAAAGGTAATAATGCAAAAAAAAAGGCTACTTTTCTTTGGTCTAATTTATGTTTTCTTTAAAATTTATGAAATGAAAGGGGGTGCACTTTATTCCTTTACATGACCATAAGATACAGTGTTATCACCACTAAACCAGTTCATATTCACAGCAAGTTTCAACTCATCCTGCTGAGGCTGCTGCAGGAGCTTCACAGATTATACTTTCTGTTTTTAATGAGTCACTGGGCAAGGCCAGCACAGATAAGAGTCATGAACAGAGCTTAAGGCACTGCCAGAGCACGGAAATGGCCAATTCTATTATTGCAGTGGTTTTTTAAAAACTTATTTTCATACCTGGCCTTGAGTGGAATACTCTTTATTAATAGTAAAATGTTTTATTTGCAAATCTTTTCCTGGATTTTACATTTAAGCAAACTATTTGTTGAAGACTGAGATCAGCATTTAGGACTTCATTATTCTTACCAGGTGAATATTTTTGGGCTGTCAATCAGATGCGCTCAAGCAACCCTAAAAGGAGATGATATCAACCTGTTATTTTTTTTTAAAATAATTTATTAATCTTGTATTTGTTTATTTACTACATTTATTTATAACAATAATTTTAAGTGATGGCTTTTAATTGATTAAAGAAATAAATTTTATTTTCATAACACAAGAATGACAAGATCCATCCAACCATCCATCATTATCTGATAGAATATTGTAAAGATTGGATTTAAATAAACCTATAAATTTATCATATTTGATACATTAATTTTTGAGACATCTGCACATAATAACAAAAAAAACTGAAAAAAAAGGTGTTAGAAAATTAATTAATTAAATAAATAAATATCCAATATATTCATAATGATCCAAAAATATGTCAAATTAATGAAAAAAAATGAGTACTTTTTTTTTTATTTTCATGTGCAAAGAATACTTAAAAAAAAAAAAATTTAAAAAAGAAAAATAAAATAGACTAACTTAGTACAGACAACATATCATGCATAGTCTCATACTAATCCAATATAGCTTATCAGTCAGTCTAGTTTATTGACTGATAAGCTGTAAGTAAATGTAGCATTATCAGTCAATGCTTCATACAGTCACAGAAATATTGCTTTCCAGATCATACTGTAGGTTTGACTTTTGAAATACCATCCATCCATCATCTATACCCGCTATATCCTGTTCAGGGTCACGGGGGTCTGCTGTAGCCTATCCCAGCTCACTTCGGGTGAAAGGCAGGGGTCCACCCTGGACAGGTCACCAGTCCATCACAGGGCCACATGTAGACAGACAACCATTCACAC
>JBAMYA010044566.1:0-12377 GCA_037176975.1 Arrhamphus sclerolepis
GCTTGCAATATTTCAGTTGATTTGTAATGAATCCAGAATGTATGACATTTCATGTTTTTTAATTGCATTACAGAAAAAAAAGAACTTTATCACAATATTCTAATTTTCTGAGACAGTCCTGTATATTGGGTCATGATCCATCTGTACTGTGAAGAAGTATCCTATTGGATCAGACTATAGCCCTAAACACCACTCTGTAGAGCCAGTCAGTTGGACTAATCCAATTATTTTTAGTATTAAAATAAATTACCTCCAACCTGAAAAGAAATATTGAGATTAGAAGCAGCGTATTCAAATATTAAACTTACAACCATGTTTCAGGTTTGGATTTTAAGCTTCATGTTGTTTCAATTACAGGCACTAACAATTAGTGAAGAAGCTTTGTTTTACAAAGAAGTCAATGAAGAAAGCTATTCTAACATTTACTGTGATTTTCACACCATCGCCAGTGCTAATTTTCCCAGATCCCCCTCAATGCCTTTCTTTCAGTGCTGAACAAGAACAAGTTCATGCTTAGAATACACACTTAATAATAAAAGCCCCACAAACTTGTCTTTAGAGTTTCATCATAGAAGGATACCTGCAATTTCTCAGGCCTCAGTGTAGTTTCTCAACTTCTGTATTTGGCACATACACTCTTCTCCTATTTCTTTTTTAGGATCATCACATTGGTTTCAAGTACAGCGTCGAGGTGTTTTAAGCTTGCTGCCACTTAATTCACAAAAAGCAAAGGAAATGTCTGCAAAGCTAGTGACAACATTCAGTGTGACATGGATGTAGGAAGTCGAGGCAGAGCTCACTGCTGCCCAATTTAGTAACAACTGAAAAAGTAACTTTAGCAACAACTGGTGGAAACACTGCAGAAATAATAAGATGTGCAGAATCATGTCTTTGATGATTGTCATTAGCAAATCAATAACAACATACTTGAAATATAATATCTTAATAATTGAGGTAAATCTGGTGGACATTTAGTCAAATTATTTTAGGAGGAAGATTGTATGCTGGCTGATACTTCAGTATTCTATAATATTTTACAACCTGGCCAGTTCTACTCATTACTTGTGGTAAAATGGCATTGTGTCCAAAGCAGGGATCAATACTAACTATTAATGACTGAAATGGCAATGAGGGAAATAAAAATATTTTGGATTAAACTGCTGGTCAGCTGTTTTTGTACTTATTTGTTGTGTGTCAATGTAAACTCAGAGGTTAGGCAGTCCGTGGCTCTCCTCCACGGTATATAAAAAAAGAATTACCGAAAGGCTTTGGGGTTTTGGGTCAAAGTAAATTTGCATAAGAGAGCAGATCTCAAATGAGACAGAAAGAGGGTTGGAAGAGTAGCAGACCCCACCCCCAACAACAGGGCTGAACCAAGACCTGCAATACTCTCATCAGGGGTGGTTTTGCCAAACCATATGAAAGACCTCAGGGAATTGTGTCAGCGTGTGAAAAACAAAAAAAATCTATAAATCTATGAATTACTGGCACAACTTCACCTACTTCCAAAGCACGCAAAGAAGGAAAATGTCAAGACTCCAGAAACACTTGCAGAACAACTTCAATATTTGATGAATGGCTTTTATCAGGCTCATCTTAGTACATTCAGTATCAGCATTTAATACAGTAAGTACAAAAACTGAAAAATACAAATTAAGCAATCACTCCCATGAATATATATATAACAATGGACACTTGAATGGGTAAGCTGAGTAGGTGGTTGGTTGGGTTTAAGATAATTATACATTTTTCTTTGATTTATAGCAATGTACTTACAAAATAGTTCTGTTTTTTTAGTTTTTTTTTTGTTTGTTTTTTAAAAGAAAACAAAAATGAGACACTGAAATGCATCCTAAAAACTCCTATTACTTATTAAAAACTGTAAAAAAAATAAATAAATAAATTGCCAATGTACAGTATTAAAAAAAGTACTTAGAATAAATACATTATTTATGAAAAAAGGAGGATATGTGTTTTCTAAAGTCAACACTGACTTAAATACACTACAGTAAAGAGCTAAAATGACAATTGTGGTGGTGTACAAATATATACTAAATAATACTAAATTTGTCTGGTCAGCAACTGATAGATAAATTGGTGCATTTCATAAAGAGAGATAAAAGCAGAATTAGCAGGTAAAATGAAGAGAGCATGTGACCAGATGAAGACGTCACCCTTCATCTGAACTAAAAACCAAATACAATCAGAGACACGGAGGATGCTACACATAATGAGGTAGAGAAAATAAAGCCAACAGGTAGCATCTCTGCTCTGGACTGAACATAAAGACCCAATTATACCGACTTGGATTGGAAGCACCGGCTGCAGCCTTCAGCGGCTCATTGTGAAAAGGCTGAGCCGTTCTGTGAAATCCCATATTTCACTTTCAACCAGCACCACTATATTCCTTTTCATCATTAAATCAATCTCACTTGGACAGAGGCTAAAACTGACATTGAAGACTTTCTTTCCGACTGCAAACAATAACACGTTCCAGAAAACAGTCCAGGGATGTCTGATCTCAAAGGCAGCGTACTGCAAACAATTCAGTTTGATTTTTGTAGTCTAGAAATTTGTTTAAATACGATTTATACAGGTTGCATCTCATAAACATAAAAGTCTAAGTACAAATGATGAGGAATATTTTACTACTTGGTATTTACAACTAGACCTTCCTAGAAAAATGACTAAATAAGATCAGATATGATGACAAAGATGATAATAATGATGATGATATGAAAGGCAGTCTTCAGTGATCTGTTGTCTGCCAATTTATCTTCACATTTCCTGGCTGTCAGAAGAAAAACTAACATGTTTTTTCTCTAAGACACTCTCAGACAGATGCAAAAGATGCGATTTATTTTCACCAGATTTTAAAGGCTAGCAAAGTACATTTAATATTCAGGTTTTTACAGGCAGTCCAGAGGAGTAAGAGACTATGGAAAGAGTCTTATCTTTGTGTTCTTCAGCCATATAGGCTTTAACGCCAGAAGCATTTGAAATGTTTTGCAAGCTGATGTTATATCTATTTTTGAATTAACAGAGTTTTTTCACAGCTGCTTTTCAAACTATTCCCAGTATGAGAACACTCATAAATGTTGTCATTTTCCCTAGACTATGCCTTGTGTGTCCAATTCAGATAATGTGCCATGTGATGACCACTGCAGATCTGCTCCTGACAATAATAAATGAAGAAATAAAGAAAATGAAAACTAAAGCATAGGGAAGGGTGATGAGGTCCTGTCCTGGGGCTTTAAGACCGCAGGACAGATAAACTCCTGCAGCGACACATTCTTTAATGGGTTCATTGGATTATTCAGTGGTCTACATTTTCAGTTGATCCAATTATTGACTGTATTTTGGACCTGTTCCTTGTACAATAAACTAGCAGTTGCTGAGCAAATGAAAGTGCTGCTATGTGTGTGTGTGTTTACAGTTGCACTGTGCCATACAGTATGTATCCATAACATTCATTTGCTGCTGCAGCGTTGTTTCCTGTGTATGAATAAAATACTAACCACTTCATTTTAGAATTAACCTGGCTCATAAAGGGACATCAAAATATCTAAAAACACCGATAATACTCTAGTTTATAATGTGCTTGTAGCGTTAATTGTAGTGATTTCTGAATACGTAGTGAAAATGTTTGTCCATTGTCTGCACATGTGAATGAAATGGTGGCACACAGTTGGAAGGGGATGTGGATGAAGCATGTATGCTGCTTTACCATGTTTGTGCAATTTTCTACAGACTCAATAGGAATTAGTTATTTTGTGTCTTTAACATTACGATTAAGCTCAAAGCTTTCTTCAATGCTGGATCAGGTGACTCTCAACTATCACTCAGTTAGACTCAAACTGGCGGGGGATCCATCTACTCCTTTCTCCCACTCCATTTATTTGTATGTCACTATCAGAGTTGATAAATTTAATGCTGGAATATGTTGTGGTCTTTCTGCCTGTTCTTAGTCTCTGGTCAGATCATCCTAAAGTTGTCTCTTTGTCACTGTGTTTTTTTTTTTTTTTTAAATCTTCTTATCCCCTCCGCATTTGGTCAAGACAGGTGGCTACCCTCTCTTATTCAAGTACCGTTAGAGTTTCTTTCTGTTAAAAGGCAGTTTTCCATCCCTACTCAAACCAAGTTATTCTTCAAAGCAAATGTTACATGTCTGTCAGACTGTTTGTGAGACCCCCTCCCTCCCTTTTTGTTTTCTGTTCCTTCACAGGTTCAGTGTGCAGGCTGGTGCCAATTTGCCCTGATTGGATTGTGGGTCTGAGTGGAACCAATCAGGACTCAGCTCAGCCCGATAAAAGATGCTCTACTTAGCTAACTAGAGACTTGTATCATGGCTTGGCTCTGTCTCTTTGTTTGAAGGTTTGTGGTGGGAGTTAGAGGGCTAGGTAAGACTGGGGTACCCTGTATGTTTGCACATAGGTATTTTTTCTGTTATACACACTAGGTAAGTAGGTTGGTGCCACCCATGTAATGTTTTGGTGAGCCTTTTGATTGATTAGGTTAGAAGGGTTTTGTTTTTCTTTGCTTTTGCCTAGCTTAGTGAAGTTCAGGGCTTGTTTTGTTTCTTTGATTTGGAACAGCCTAATGGTCCCTTTCTCCCCCACAGCTTGTGCGAGCCTCTTCAGGGTTTTGTGAGACAAATAAATCCTGTTTTTGCCATTTACAAGGACTCTTTCATTGTCTTGTAGTTGTTGTGTTATCTCACCTCCACGCACCTGGAGGAGGGTCGTAACATAAACATATATATGTATATTATGGATCACTAGACGGACTCCATCTGTGTCTTTTCTGCAGAGAAATTTCGAAATCAGTCAACAGTTTTTTCGTTTTGTTGTCATTCCCTGTCATCTCTTTTTACTGATTTGTTGCTCTGACACATTGTGATTTTTTTTTTTTTTTTGTATCAGTGATGAGTTACACAGCAACTTTTGATATTTATTCAATTCAGTGAATCACTCTGTCACAACTTAGAAAATGCCATGTCGACTTAAGAGTTACCATTAATCATACAACTGGCGCGAACAAGTCGTGAGATGAGCCTACTTTCGCACATTTAGATTGACCACCACTGCTGTAAATTAGTGGGTAGCAGTGTCTGACTGCAAAGGATATACATTTTGATTGACAGATTGTTTGACATTCATACAGTGGTCAACTGCTGGGAGAAGTGCTGGTGAAGAGACCAAATCAGAGTCAGACAAAAGAAACTAAAAAACTTTGCACTACAGGGAATTGACAAAAAAAAACAAAAACGAACAAATCTCTAAAAATATATCAAGAGGAGTTGATCTGTATCTTGCTGGACAAGTATATCAATCCATCAGTCCACAGAATAGAATCAGAAAAAGAGTCATTTTGGAGAAGCCCAAATCACTATTTACCTGGAATTTTTAAACTGTCCCTCCTATCTTTCTTTTTAGGTTGCCAACCACTGCAATGGTGGATGAGTTCAGCATCACCAATATGGATGTGACAAAATCTTTCCTCTTTCATTCTCTGCCACTCTTGGGGTCATCTTCAATGGTGGCTTTGGTACTCTGCACAGATGTTCCTATATGCTATTCCAGCTACTTGGTTATGGTTTTCCATATATGCTTTACCTACTGTCACCCGATAATATTTATATTTGTTTTTCCACCAGCAGGGGGTTCAGGGGTAAGACTAGCAGGCTGGAATTTTAACAGTGTCGACCTCCTCCTTGGTCCTTTCATCTGTTATTTCTCCACTTACAGTGACAAGGCCGAGTGCATGTAAACTACCATTCCAAACAGGTGGCGCTAGTACACCACTTTCACTAAATCACCGTTTACAGACTGTGGAAAACGTAGTTTCTTTTACGTTACTCCTACAAAACACCATTTTTTTACAGCACTTTTTTGTGCTCATAATAGCACTTTTTCCGCCGTTTTATTTAGCAACGCATTACTATCCTGCCCGCTTTTTGGCTCCCCTGGCTTGCCATAATATGCTATAATTTTCATTGCATGTAACCCGGCCATGAGTGTGCATGTGTGCAGGTGCCTGCTGTTGGGTGGCTGTGTGACGGTTCAACGTGACCCCCCACCCACCTCCTTCATCAGGAGGTTTCTTCACCCTAAGACAGTCACTTAGGAATATTTTGCTGTCAGATGTTATTTCACCATGGAAAAGTAGATGAGATGGAGAAGAAACCAGATAAAGTCAGGAGTGTCACTGACCACAAGTCAGAGAAAACAGAGCAGAGAACTTCACTGATCAGAGCATTCAGCAAATATATAAATAAATAAATACAAGGCGTGTATATATGCACCCTCAGTTGCGCACATATGAATGTATGAGTGAGCGTCTAATGATACAGAGTTTATTTCATTCTGCAAGTTCCACATAATTTTCACAAATAACTTCTTGGGTTGGCAGGCAATACCTGCAAAATTTCAAATGGAAAAACATTCATAATAAAACCTAGCAGCACAAATAATTGTGGACTTTTATAAGGCAAAGTTTCCAACACTCCAATATTTCTTAAATCAATCTTTCAAATCTCACAACAAATAAAATAAAGCCTCCAAGCTATTCCTTTATTAAAAAAACATAATACAAATAGTTCAGATTTCTCTCTACTTCTGAGACCAACTTTCTAGTCTTTTGCCTGTGTAACTCTGTAGCATTATATACAGTTGACAGTACAAGGCAGCAGGTACAGAACCATCAGCTTGGAATCTGCTTCATGATGAACTTCGTTTGAAAGACCTGGTCTCATTTTACTCTTTTAAGGGTTTTTTAAATGTTTCAGCACAAACAAAGTCTATATGCCATTTTTTAAAATTGATTTTAGCTTGAGCGTTTTTTTTTATTATTTAATGATGTTATTGATTTTATACTGTTTTGTTTTGTTTGTTTTGTAATTAACTGTTTAATCTGGCACTCTTGTAAAAGAGATCTTTGATCTCAAGGAGTTTTTTTTTTATCCTGGTTAAATAAAGGTTGAATGAATTCCAATGAAGATGGGACGTTGTGTAAAATGTAAATGAAAAGGTTGAAAAGGATTTGAAAATCCTGTAGTCAACTGAATACAATATAAAGACAAGATATTTAATTCAAACTGATAAACTTTATTGTTTTGTCTTCTTTTTTTGCAAATATTCACTAATTTTGATTTTGATGCCTGCAATACATTCCAGCAAAGTTGTGACAGAGGCATGTTTACCACTGTGTTACATCACCTTACTGGAGTTTCTGGGTGTTGTTATGGCTTTGGCTTTGCATGATAGAGTTTTAACTTACACTTGTACACGTAGTGACGAACTGTGTCAACTGACAATGGTTTTCTGAAGTGTTCCTGAGCCCATGTGGTAATACCTTTTACAGTATGATGTTGGTTTTTAATGCAGTGCTACCTGGAGGATGGAAGGTCACAGGCAATAAGTGTTGGTTTTTGGCCTTGCCGCTTACGTGCAGACATTTCTTCAGATTCTCTGTCTCTTTTAATGATATTAAGGACAGAAGATGATTAAATCCCTAAATTCCTTGCAATTGTACATTGAGAAACATTGTTCTGAAACTGTTGGACTGTTTGGTTTGTTTGCTGAACTGAGGCTTCCAGGGATGCTCCTTTTATATCCAATCATGACACTCACCTGTTTATAATTAAAACATTCACCTGTGGAAAGTTCCAAACAGATGTTTTTTTCTTAGCATTCTTCAACTTTCCCAGTCTTTTGTTGCCCCTGTCCCAGCTTTTTTTTGGAAACGTGTTGCAGACATCAAATTCAAAATGAGCGAATGTTTGTATTGAAATATTAGTTTTAACACTAAATATCTTGTCTTTGTAGTGTATTCAATTAAATATGGGTTGAAAAGGATTTGCAAATCATTGTATTCTGTTTGTATTTATATTTTACACAACGTCCCAACTTCATTGGAATGTATGTTGAGCTATAAAAAAGGGCAAATGTATAACAAAAGCACTTAGGTAGCGTCTTCATCTATCCATCCATTATCTATACTCGCTATGTCCTGTTCAGGGTCACGAGGGTCTGCTGGAGCCCATCCCAGCTCACTTTGGGCGAAAGGCAGGGGTTCACCCTGGACAGGTTGCCAGTCCATCACAGGGCTGGTAGCGTCTTCATTTACCTTCAAATTAGAGGATTAGGGGATTAGGGGATTTTCTCACATGTAGTTTGACATATAATCTCCTTCCCTAATTAGAGTGATCTAATACACCCAGTACTGCTTTGGTCAACAGCTAAAAATCATACTTTAAAATGTAACGGCAGTAGCTTCAGCAGTCTTTTAATTTGAAATATGCCCTTCTACAAAATAGTACAATTAATTTCAAATTCTTGCCATGATAAGTGGAAGATACTTGCTCTCGTGCAGATCAATTATGCTACCTGCCAAAAAACAAGTTAGATCCACTGAGATTAATATAGATGACCCCTGCCACTTTTCTCTTCTTCTTTGACAGTTTTTTTCCACTCCGGTCTAATCTCGTGACCTTTTAAGTCTAGCAGAGCAAACAACATTTTCCTGCTGAAACATCAACAAAAGCTCTATTTAGAAAAACTTGCACTTGGAGCTTGAATTTGACAATAGCTGTGAGCCAAACAAATTTAAGTCATAAATACAGACAACTAAGCAAGTAAAACCGAACTCTAAGTTTTTCTGTCCTTATTGAAAACACCTATTAATCATCAGCCAAGAGTAGTTCATCTACGTCAGGAAAGGGAACACGTAATGTCGGCAAGTTTAGACATCCATCGGTCCACAGTTAGAAAAACTGGTGGCTTTTTCAAAACCACAGTGCACATTAAGGATAGTACTGAGTGTGTACTACACTGTGCTTCAGTAGTCGCTGTAATTCCAAATATGCCACTATAAAAGCTGTCACATGGCCAGTGGAGTGGCCTCGTGATGTACTGGCACATTGCATAGTGGAAATATAGAATTACAGGAAATAGCACACCTTCGAGGTATTCATACATACTGTTAATTGTGAATATGTTTGCCTTCTCTTTATTGTGTTGCTAAAATCAATATGCTAGTATACTTAATTTTTTTTTTTTTAATGGCCATCATCTACAGATGAAGATAGTTTTGTAGGGAAGTGGATGCCCAGACAAGATGACTCCAAAAGCACAACGAAGAATCCTCAATGATGAGGTGAAGAAAAAAAAAAAATCTCTGTTTTGGCGTCAACGTCAAGTTAATTAACACGGCCCCTGATAGAACACAAGAAAAAAAAAAGAAATGTTGTCTGCCTGAAGTTTGCCAAAGACAGCACCCTGGAAATCCTCAACTTTATTATTTAAATGTTTTGATAAAAAAAAAAAAAAAAAAGAAGAATACTTAGTGCCATGACACAGAAAGAACAAAGTGTACCATCATCAAAACATTATCCCAGCAGTGACGTATGGTGTAGGGAGTATCATAATGTGGGCTTGCTTTGCTGACTCAGAGCCTGGACCACATACAATCAGTCACTGCCAGAACCTTTGAACAACTAATCCTTGAGGTAAGCAGTTGACTAAAAAGGTTTAATTGGTGTGTTCAATAAAGAAACCGGAAATTATACTAGTTTGTGTGTTATCTCACATTATATTTGTCAATGACAGTAACTTAGATGAGGATCACATCACTTTTTTATGCCAAATTACTTCATTAAGCCACTTAATTCCAAGGGGTTCATATACTTTCTGTCGTAACGCTAAACAGTATCTGCACAAAGAGAATACTGTGTGTGGAAAGGAAGATGTGAAAAAGGAGCATCATGCAGATCCTTTACTCATGACTTGTCATTATTACTGAAGAAAATGCCTCACAATGTTTGTTGACTCAACTCCTACCATGTGTGCAACAATGAGATGATAATTACCGAAAATTACTGAGGAATGTGAAAATGTAGCTGTGTTTGCTGCATGTTTCTCAGCCGTCTGTGTTGCCGGATTCACAAATTATTTATGATGTGGTGTCATCTTCGTTTGAGAGGTGAGCGGAAAAGATGGGATTCAAAAGAATGTGGTTTTATCCCCGTCGGGGTCTTACGGGGTCCTCTGATTGGTTTTGAAAGGAAAATGCATCTGAGGTGTCAGGATGTCTAGAGTGGAGGCATTTACTTCACAAGGCAGGCTTTTTACACACAACCCACAATGCACCTCTGTAAGTACAATGCTTTTCGTAGTGCAGCTATTTAAATGACACTGATGCAATGATCAACAACATTTAAGCCTGGTTTAGGAGTGAATTGTGTTATGAAATATTTATGTGTGAAAATATGTTAATGATATATGCAGGAAAAAAAAAAGTCCTTATATTTCACTGAGATTTTACTTGAAATTCCACCTCCAGATAGAAAAAAAAACAGTTATCATTATCATCACTTAGACTGGCATTTGGTAGGTTTGGTCATCTTGAGGGGGAAGAAATGGGAAAGGGAAAAGCAAAAGTTTGACAAATGCCAGATAACTTTTATCAACATCTGAGGCAATATTTACTTTTCTTGGGCTATGGTTTGTTCATGATTCTTGTAAGGAAAGTTCAGGGAATTCAATTTTGAACTTTTATAAAAAAGACTTTGACTCCTCCAACTGCAATCTAAAAATTTAAATGACTGATATCCACAGAGCCGAAGAAGTCAACAAAGCAAAGCCTTGTGGGTTAGGTATTTTCGTTCGTACTGCATTTAAGAAATGGTTGCAAATAGGCTCGATCAAAGAAACTTTGTGAGGAAAATAAAAGCACTAACCACTTTTTTGACATGAATGGAAAATCTAGCAGCAAATACAGCAAGTAATTACAAATTAGAAATTATAAAACAGCCATCAGAAGAAAACATTCTTGTATCCTCAGTACAAAAAAATCAGTATAAGCATTTAAAAACATAAATAAATAAATAAATAAATAAAAACGTGATATATTGTGGACAGAAGTCCTTGGACTGATTTAGGTAAAATTAAACTTCCTACATACTGTGGATAAAAGTGTACCTGGAGAAAATTATGAATAATGGAAGAATGACTCTCCAACTGTTAAAAATTAGAGTGCATTCATCATGCTTTAGGCTTGTGTTGTCGTCCCTGGCACAGGGAAAATCGAAAAATGGTTTCAGTTACGACCACAAATTAGAAAAAAGGCGAACTGATATGGAAAATGCAATGTGCAGTACTTTATTTTGTCGTCTCTCCCACCCCCACCCCCCCCCAAGATAAATCTCATACCACATTGTAATGTGACTGTTCCTTACAACACACAGAAAAAAAGGATCAAAAATCTTGCATTTAGGATGATATGCAATGATTTCTTACTTCTGGCTTCAGGGTTAAGATGGACAGCAGTGTGGGATCACTGTAGTAGCATCTCTGTTGTAGTTGCTAAGTTCTCTATGCATTCTTTATGAGGGAGAGGTTAAGACTATAGGCACCCACGAGCACCCATAAGTGCCCTCGCCTTTGCAGTGTGTTCAGAATTAGTTTTGCTAAGTCTTTTTGTATAATGCGTAGATGTCCTTGGAGAAGATGGGAGGATCGCAGGAGGATCTTCTCTGAACACAACATTCCATTCAAGCACAAAACCCAGGACAAAAACACAGCAGAGCCAGCTCATCAAGGCAGCGGAGTCTCAGGAGGCAGTGGAACGTCGGTGGTTTGATTCCCGACCTTGCGGTCCACACACATCCACAGAATCTGACTGAATACAACAATGCAAAGACTCGGTCGAAAAAAGAAATCGGTGTACTGTAGACTAAGAAAGTCCTGAGCGAATGTTTGTGGCTACTGTTGGTGATTTGAGGGGTCAACGAGCTCAGAAAACCACGTTTTACCCATGAAATCCATTCACACATATTTTGATCAGGGCTGTTCAAAGCCTTGTTCTTGTATGCCTCTGTGTCACATTTGGATACAGTTCTGAAGCTCAAGTCACATATACGGATAATGTGCTGTATGCTGATTACTCAAGTGTATCCAACAGACTCCCTACCAGCTCTGATCATGTGCTGATTGCTGAAGTAAAGTGTGTTTTGAGCTGAGGCAGGGAATGTGTGAATTGTGAAGCAAAGAGAGAGAAAATGACTGTCGCAGATGATTGGTATGTGGTGGTGAATTCTACTGCCAGCATCTGCACTTTCTCTCCAAAGGAGGTTACATTTTCCTTTTTGTTTGTTTTATTAAATTATTCATTAAATTATTTAATGAGATAATTATGTGTATTTTTTGTTAACTTTTTCTTTTTTAAATAATCAGTAATGAAAAGCAACTGAATCTTATTTTGGTGTTTCCTGTTTCCAGCTCCAGCATAAATAGCTAAATGACATATCTATCCATCTATCTATCTATCTATCTATCTATCTATCTAGCCTATCTATCTATCTATATATAAAATCATTC
>JBAMYA010044567.1:0-12376 GCA_037176975.1 Arrhamphus sclerolepis
CACCACTTCAATGTCCACTCCACAGATTTTCACTGGCTCCAGAAGAGGCTTAGACCTGCGGAAATCCACGATCATTTACCTAACAAATGTGGCATGTAAACATTTGTTAGGGACCCAAATTATGTCAGTTGAAGCAGTTTTACGTCAGAACAGGATATGTATTTGTAGACAAATGGCAATTAATGTTAGCACAGGGGCAATGGAGCTACATGAAATTAAATTGGTATTTCAACCTCTAATTAGACATTGCACTGGTGTAATAGTGTGGATAGAGTCCCTAAAGACACACTGAAGTCATTTTAACTGTGTGTGTGTACAAAAAGTATATTAAAAGGACAGGCATCTCCATCAGGTGACTGCCACCTTGTCATAAGTCTGTATAAAGCTGCTGTCAGTAGTTAACACTAGTTATCACTTTTCTGCAAATATATTTTTCGTTCCAGCTCACAGCAGTTTCAGTTCATGGAACAATTTTCTCTCACAAAAGTTTGCACTATTTACCTTCTAATAATAGACTTGTAGTTGTTTTATCTCTGAAATGTTTCTTTAACAACAAAACATCAAATGTTTCCTTTTCTTCAAATTTGTAAGTCAGTTCTGAATCTTAAAGAAAATATCAAACATGAGTCTTAGGAGGATTTACTTATTATTTTTGTGAAGAGTACTACTGGTGGATATTTGCCTCCCATCTGCGACTTTAATGATCAATGTTTTAAGTCTGACTTAAAAATTGATAGGTAAGATCAAGAGTGAGTGATTAGAAAGTAAGGAGTTTACCTTGCATCACCTAGAGGTGATCTTTAACTTTAGTCTCATGTATAAAAATATACCTTTTATTACTTTCAAATCACATTATGTATGCATTTAAATTAGCTTTTTTTAGATTTGTCTTATTTAATAGTATTACAATTCTATTATATGCCAAATGCATTTGTTAAACTTGTGAAGAACATAATTGAGTTGCTGTAGCTCACAATGAAAACTTTGTTTTTGCTTGATTGCTTCCCTCACAATAGATGACTGTGAATTTGATTGCCTTTCTATCAGCTTTAGGCTGCAATATTTCTCCACTAATCTGCTTGCTTGCTGCTTGAATGACTGGCTGGTGTGCCACAGTACATTTTTGGTAAGAACAGGAAAAACACTAAGGAGTGGAGAAATCTTTATCCTTTAGGAAAGAAAAATTAGAAAATTTACATTTGGAAAAAAGCTTCCAAACATTTTTGCATTTCCTTTCAAAGTGTAGCGGAAACTCTTGCTTTTTAAACTGATGATTAAAAGATGAGTATTTACATAGTAGAATCTGTTCAGTGTATGTCTTACTAGTGGAAATCCATGAAGATATTGACACAAGATATGTCCAGACATCATTCTTTGCTATATTCATTATATGGAACCAAACAACTGGCCAGTCGTAAGCAACAAAGCTCCAACAAACAACACCATATTGTTTGACAAGAAAATAACATCTGGAGGCTGCATTTGTCTTGTGCTGCTTATGTTCCCATGTGGGCAGTTGTACTTCTCACTATCCGGGGTTTCAAGGAAACTGGGTTCTCTTGCACCCCAGAAATCTACCTGTTGCCATAGTAATGGTAGAATGGCTGCCTCACAACAGGGGAGCGGGGAAGAGAAGAGTCCGGCATTTCATCCCACCATTAACATATTAGCCCCGTAGAACCAATGAGACAACAGAAAGTAGGGGGATACTCAAAAGGGACTGGCTGCGACAATAGCCCTCCTCCCTTTCTGTACACTTTTCTACCCCCTTCTCAGGGGAAAAACCTCAGTAATCCTGAAGGAAATCTCCCTACTCTTCTAACTAATTCTGTCAAGGAAACTTAGTTTTAGTAATAGTCATTTTGTGCTGAGTATGATCTGTTGGGGGCCAGGTGATATGTGTTTGTTTGTAGGGGATCCCATAGAGTGATATAATGATGCTCAGGCCTCGGTAGCCACAAAGCTACCTCTTTATTTTGGCCCATCTGTGAAGTATCTATGGAATGTGATGCCTGATCAGCATATGGGTGCAATTTTGTTGCCCAAACTGAATTCCAGTCTAACATTACTGGACTGTTAGGATACCACATTTTTCTTCCTATCATTTCTGTTTTCCTTCATCCGGATGTTTGGTGAGTCAACTTTATTTTTATATATGTCTGAATGACTTCTTATAGCTGCCTTTCATGTGTGTTTCAATGCAGCCATACCACCTGATTTCTGTACTACGCTTGTGAATAATTTACAACATATTGGGGCCTCCTTTGCTTGTTTTTTGACCTTAATACTTTGTTGTTGTTGTTGTGAATGGTTTTGTGCTTATCAGGTGGACATTTGTCATTTAGGTTAAGCTTGGATCACCAAGATTTAAAATTTGTGCCCCAAATGTAAATTGTTCTTTAAGCAAAAATGATAATTTGTGAATAGTGTCCTTAACCTTCACTGACTGACTGACCATCATTTTTGCCCGCAAGTTTTACTGTATCTTTTAAAAAATTTTATTGATTGTTACTGGACACACGCAGCATGAAATTGGGCTCTAAAGTGATCAAAAATAGTCTGTCCCCCTGCCCCCACTGCAGCCAACTGATTCACTTTCATAGCATATCTGTGCCGGCCCAGCTGTAGCCCTGACGATAGGCCTAATAAAACCAGCCTCATTTGCATACCAATAGCAGGCACCATGTGTGGTTAGCTGCTAGTGTCCCAGAAACCGGGACGGAGAGGAAGACTGACCTCGCCATTGGTTAGTCTTTGTCTTCAAAATACACCCCAACTCTAATCCACTTTTTTTTCCCCCTTAGAGAATGTCCCACTTCATTGAGCTTAACCAAATCTCTATTTCAATTGGGGAGGGGGCAAAACACAGAATGGAGGAATATGTTATTAATTTTAGACCTGTAGTCTTCATCAAAAAGTTGTGAGGACTGTCTGTCACCAGGTCACAGATAGCTGTTAGTCAAAGGGAACAAGGCCAAGACCTGTTGACCTTTTGATTTTTTTAGGAGCATCGTTTTAATACCAAAAATGTTGTCTCTTAATAGAAGCAGTTAAGATTTAAGTGTTTTGGTAGATTGGTTTACTTAAAGAACAACAACAACAACAAAAAAAAACTAAATAAATGTAAAACTTCCCTCAGCTGGAATCAGAGCCTAGTCAACAACATTACCAAAAATCACAAACCAGATAATTGTAAACCTCACAATTTTAACTTTTTCTTGTCCCACAGAAGGTTTTTAATGAGTTGTTTCATATGTGTACAAAGCAGCCCCTCTACAAAAAACCCTAAATTATTTGCATCACAGCAGAAGCAAGCTAGAAAGTACTAAGTCCTCAGTGCCATTAGCTGAAGTCAGTTCTGGATCTCATTGAGGACAGAAACAATGTCTAGAAGGCAGACGACAGCTTGGACAGAGCCATGAGGTGGCTAATCTGATTGTGCAAGAGATTCTCTATTCTGTTAAGCCCCCCTGACCTCATGCTGGGCTTGTGCTCCCCCAGGGACCATACGGCAAACTCTGAGCATGACCAGCTCATCTCAAGCTATGTCTTGTACTGATAATGAGCCCAGTTAGAGATGATTGAAACTCAGCTTTTTCTTTTTTTTTACTGTTGTATTTCATATTGTACAATTCTGTCCAATTTATACACTGGGCAACAACATACCTCCAGCATCCCATCTGTTGAATTCTTATTCTTGAATGTGATCTATTTTAACCAGGAGAGGGGGCTCCAGCACCATTTATCAGTGCTGCAGAATACATGTTACTCTAATGTCCCATCTGTTGCAGTACTCTACAATAGTTAGGTTGGGTTACAAGAGATTTTGGGGCACAGCATTGTCCATAAATGTTCAACAATATAACAGTTTTACATGTAAGGTGGTAATCGTCCTGTCTGTTGTCAGTGAGCTTTTGGTGTGTGTGTTCCTCCCCCTGCTGCCCAGGAATTTGAAAATGGTGGATATTGTAGCTCACAAAATGCCCTCAGAGAATGACGTGCATGTGGCAAGAAGCTTTCTTACGAAGATTTTGCGAAGTTCAATGAGGTATTGTTCTGTGGCTTCACTGAAAAAAACACATATTCCCTCACTTCCTTTCTTCATGCTCTCTTCCTTCCTGACCTGTGCCCATCATAATAGAAATAGCTTGTCCAGTATTAACTGCACCATCATTTCCCTAATAGCAGCTCCCATTTTTGTGGTCCATCAGCTGCTCCCACTGGCATGCCCTTTTGCATTGTCTTGCGGTTCATGTCATTAGATATTTGATGTTGAGCCCTTGATAAAGCATGCAATGTATTTTTAGCTAGAAGAATGTCAGAGCACCTTGTGTCAGTATTTATAGACATTAAGTTGTTTTAAGTTTTATTTTCTTATGTTTCATGTGTGTTTACCTTCTTGCATGTCATCTCAGAAAGAACTGCTTTAAAGGGTATGTTTCAAACACTTTGCAACTGTGCAAACATTCTGATGAAGTAAAACAAATATCGTATAATAACACATTTTCTCATCTAGGATTGTTTATGTTACTGTTGTTTTTTTGTTGTGTTTGTAACACATTTTCAGTATTAGAAAAGTGCACCATGAACCCTAAAGACCCATGCTCATGCACAAAGATTTCTAGAGAATAAAAAAAAAAAATTTAGTCTGTGTGATTTATTTATTGTGTATTGATTTATTTATTGTTTTAAGCATATATCCTTTATGCATATTTGTTCGTTTATGAATTTATTTTCACCAAAATAAATTCTCATAAACTGGAACTTCTTGAATTAGGGAAAAAAAATGATCAGTCTAACCTTAAATAAAAGATGGTGCTTTTTACATGACTTTTTACATGACTTTAGTATTAATCACCAGATGAGGTTCATATATGGAGTCATACTGTTTTCCATAAGGATTTGGTTTCTAATCCAGTCTGTGTTTTTGCCCTCTTTGCAGGCGGAATGAACCCATAAGCAGGCCTCACTCCTGGCACTCTACCAAGTTCAATGAAAGCCAATCAGAGACTGGCAAAACACAGTCTCCACCCACAGCAGTCTGGCACAACAGATATGATGCAAGGTAACACTGGAATCTTGAATTTTTTCCACTTGAGTCTGAATATTATTATGTTCACATTCAATTATTTTCTGCTATTTTTAATTCATTGTATTGCCTCACATTAACAGCTCTGTTCCCTAACAAATGCACACATCAGGGTATTTAAAATGGAAAAATCAAATAAATGCGAGTTTCATATGTTTTGAACTGACTGGGTCTACATTAAACCAAATGAAATTGATGGTGATATAGTACTGTATCCTGATGTAACTTGATTACTTTTAAAACAACTTTGGACAACTGTTTAAAACTAACTTTTACTAGAAGAAAAAAAAACATGTTGTTATACACTTTGTTGTATATTTTTTGTCCTTAACTTTCAGCTCGTCCACAACTGATCTTTCCAGAGGCTGGGAGCAGACAAACCTGTGCAGAGTGTCTGACCAGTTCAGTTCGCTGGGCAGCATGGACAGCATAGAACATGTCTCGCAGTCAGCCAACAGTATGGAGCATCTTGGAGGAGGGAAACGCGACTCAGCTTACAGCTCCTTCTCCACCAGTTCTGGTACACCAGACTACACCCTCTCTAAAAGCAATGCTGCCTCTACAGAGAACATGCTCTATAAAGTCAGTCAGTGGGATGCAGGAGGAAAGCACAGCAGTAGCCGAAACAGCCAGAGCCTGGCGGCTGAGGGAGTTAAGCAGGATGACAAGCTCACATATTTTCAGATTCCAGGAGTAAATTCAGGCCAGGATGGTTTACAAACTGAGGACCCGGCTGGCTGCCGGCATTCCACTTCAAGTAGGACGAGCTTTGGACCTGTGTGGAATGTCCCTGAGAAAAAGAAGACTGCTTCACCTCCACCTCCACCTCCTCCTCCACCTGCACGCAGCAATAGTTTTGCTGCAACTAAAGCACACGAACGGGGGCTTGCTCTGTCTCAGTCGGAAGCACTTGAGTCACGTTTGCCCTGTAAGACTTCCACTGAAAATCGTCGCAGCTATAATGTTTCCCAGAAGGGTGACGGTGAAAATGGTTACCATTTGTCTGATAAATTTGGTTACAAGCAGTTCAGTTCAAACAAACAGTATTCCCTCTCCAGTAGTGATGTTCGCCAAGGCCAACCTCCCCAAGCCATCCATCAAAGACACCATAGTGACAAAAGCACTTTTTATCCTCAGCCCTGGACTACATCCGCACCAAAGCCACAAAATGTAGGTGCTTACTCTTGTAGCTTGCAGGAACCGCTTCCTAATGGTTCTACACAACCCTTAAGCCAGAACCAGAGACGGAACATAAGCGCCTCCCTATCTTCCACAACCAGTGACCAAAACACTGAGAGCAGTGGAGCTAGCCGATACTACTGTGTCACTACATGTCAGCCAACACAGCTTAGCTCCTTATCTTTGTCAGGAATACCAGAAAACAAGGGAAGTGTGACAGGACTAGATCTGCCACAGACTGGAAGTGAGCGGAGCTCTGTTAGCTCACAGTCAGTCTCCAAAGTAATGTATCATCCTCCACAACAGCAGCAACACTCCTCACATAGTAAAGACCCTAATGCATACAACAAACATCAAGTCCCAACTTCTGTACTAGAAACCTCAGTACTTAAACCCAGCTCTGATGATAAAGGACACAGCACACAAAATGCAGAACCTCAATATACATGTAATCCTCTTAACAGACAACCTGAACAGCGGAGGTCTTTACCACCACAGCTTAGAGAACACCCCCAAAACATCAGACAGTACAACCAAGTGGCCTCCAGTATCTCCCCTCAGGCGACCCCAATGCTCCACTCACTATCCATATATGCCACAGGCCAAGAGGAGAAAACTGGAGACACAATATCTGATGAGTCTCTTGAAAGTAATGAGATGAAGCGCAGTAATCGTTTTGCCACCACATTGAGAAACGAAATCCAGATGAGAAAGGCAAAGCTGCAGAAAAGTAGGAGTGCAGCTTCCCTCCCTGGTGTTGACTGTGAGACAGAAGAAGCTCAAGATCTCTGGAAGTCCACTGAAAGCTCCACTCCAGCCTCTGCAGATGGGTCTTTCTCCAACACCTACAAAGATCATTTGAAGGAAGCACAAGCACGGGTGCTTAAAGCTACCTCTTTTAGGAGGAAAGACCTGCAGCATGTCTTAATGGAGCATTGTGCAGCTGAGGCCACACCCAGCTACCCACCCTCAGCACATGCTCGAAAAGATGTCAACCCTCTGCCGACTGTTGCAGAGTCAGCAACACATAATTCAGGACTTTCCTGTAGTCAGGTAGCTCACATTGGTGGCCGGAAGCGATTCCCTGCAGAAAAGAAGGTGAGATGTTTCTCTGAACCAGACAAAATCAATGAAGTTGGGTTTAATGAAGATCTAGCTCTCATTGAAACGGAGAGTTCCTCAGTAGACCAGGAAAAACTCTTGAAAGAAAATGTGAAACCAGCATTCCCTAATCACATGCCCCTTCAAAGCCATACCAAGAATCAAGGCATGGATCTTGCACCTAGCAGTGCACCAGAAGACACAATGAAAGGAATCAAGAGCAGAGATCACTCTAAGGAGGTCTATGAAGTTCATCATTCTCCACAATCCATCCAAGATCAGCAAAGACTTGGCACATTCGCTGAGTATGAGGCAAGGTGGAATAATCAAAGGAAACCTCCAGAGAAAAAAGTCTCTACACGCTATCATTCAGCTGATAACATACTAGATCCAGGACCAGAGAACAAAGATAAGAGCCACTGTTTCCACGAGAGATCCCGATCATCTCCTTCAACAGACATCTATGGGCAGGTGAGGCACAAAGTTACTTGAGACTTTGTTAGTTATTTTAAAAAAAAGCTATTAGTTGTAACTTTTAATTACTTAAATGCTGTAAATATATCAGACCTTCAAGTTGGCTTTTCTACTCATCAGTCGTTGAGATTAAAGCAATGAAGGAAAAGACCAAGTCAAATATTAATTCTTATTTGTTCATGAAGCCACACCCTCAGCTTAATCAATATGCATCAAACCACTTAATTCATCTTTTGAGCTATGAGAAACCAGGAGGCTGTGACAGTCTCGACTACAAGAGATTGAAAAAGGTTTTGACCTTGGGCTGGAAATTTTCTGTTTAAATATTTTTGAATAAGTGTGTTTGTGTTTGTTCAACTTCATTTACAGAAGATGCCAGTTCCTGCAAGAAAGTCTGACACAGGATATTCCCAGACGGAGAGTAAACCTGCTGAACCACTCGGGACTGACACTGGGTGAGTAATCTAGAACCTGCTAGAACACTGGTGCCCACAGCCGCGTGCCTCATTTCCACCACACATTACTGTATGCAACTATAAAATTATCACTGTTTTTCCTTTTTACTTAACAATTGGGAGAGTCTTTTTGGTCATAACAGAGAGAGTATAATAGTAATGTTGTATGTCATCACTGGGGAAGCTGCATGATAATCAGTTATGACTAATGAGACGAATGAACGTCTTTACCTTTCAAGCCTGGAGCAACACACAAGTTACATCATTGTTTTCCAGACACACAAAGTATTATAATTTAAAAAAAAAAAAAGAAAAAAAACCCCACATAAGACATGTACATTTAAGGATGGAAAAATAGGCATTTCCAGTGAAAGCTAAAAGTTTAACCTCTTAAATTATTTTTATTTCTTGTTTATGCAGAGAGCTTTTTCCAGAAAGGCTTTTTTTCTTTAAAAAAAAAAAAAACAACTTTCAAACAATCTTTTGGTCAAAATGCATCAATGTTTCACTGAACCATTATCTGTGACTTTACTCTTGCACAGCATCTTTGTCACAGAATCGGCTTAAATAATATAATATATTGCTCATTTTGCTCTTAAGCTGTATTAATGAAATAAGACAATAAGCTGGTGGAGAACACTGAAGTCTTTATAATCTGCACAGGCGTAACAGTGGCACTGCCTTAGCGCAGCTGTGACAACATGAGCCATTTCTCTGGCTGCGCTTTGTGTCATTTAGTGGAGGCTTACTGGTGTGGGCGAGGCATCTGATTGTGTCTGTGACAGCAAGGAAGTGTTCCTTCAGTCCGTTATTGGAATGTAACGAGGAGGCAAGTTCATGAGGCCAGCCGGAAAGCATGACATTTTTACCAATAAGATCTTTTTCTATGTGTTATTGTATTATCATCTCTACTAGTCACGTGGCTCTTCTGAATCCAGTATTTTTCTGATGTAAAACTTTGGCTCATACTGGAATACCTCATCTCTTACAGTACTTAATTTATCTTGACATGCACCACCAGTGAGATCTGGGTGGATTGCTGTAAAAATCTGCTTCAGACATTCATTTTCCCTTTAGGACAATTTATAGTTACTATTTATGAAAGTTCTTACCATTCTGTGCTGTGTGGCACATGTTAGCATGCTAACACACTTGAATCAGAAGGGAAACACTATACCTACTGAAAGATAGTAGCATTGCTAATATATTTTTATCATATATAATATGTTATTATTCCAATTGTATATATAATGAAATGCTAATATTAATATTTAACTTAAATAAATGCCGTGTCTATGTGCAGCACAATACATATTCATCCTCCTTAGTCATGATTTGTTTAAGAAAGTTTACTTTTTTTAGTTACTGACTGGAGAAATTGAATTCAGCTTTGGTTGCAGTTGTTACTATAAGCATGTTTAGATAGTTCTCACATTCCTGTCAGTGCTTTGAACTCAATCAACCAACTTAATATTATCATACAGAAAGAAAAACTTTTTCATGACTAGTTCATTCTGAAGCTATGTATCATGACGTGATTAAGATGACTTCATGACATTTGTAACCAGTTATTCTAGAGTCCTGATGTATTATGTAAACTGTCACAGGTGAAACTCGAGTGGTGTAGAGTTACAAGTCTTGAGCAACTGTATTGTAGGAGCCACACCATATGACACTCAGATTTGCATTACAACAAATGTGCAGAGAATGTTATTGTCATTGAAAACTAGCAGATGAGGAAGGTGAAGTGTGCTCCACCCAGATAGTGATACTGATACACCAACAGGTGGCTTCAGTCACAAAGAGACCGCGTACAACGCCTGCTCAGACGCTCATTTATAATTCTGTTCTGTGGAAATGATACAGTTAAAACATCACATAGGGTGAGTTTATCTTAATTTATTAGTGTGTGTGTTTGTGTGTGTGTGTATTTTTATATATGTATGTATATAAATATATACATACATACATACATAGCTAATACAAAAGTACTTTTTAACTCTTCAATTTTTACATTTTTAAACAACATGCTGCATTAATTTTAACTTGATATATTTATAATCACAGGTGTCAGCTAACAAACCATGTAAAGAAACAGGCTTATCATTAAAGTTATTTTTATGAAAACCTATATTTATCTACATGATAACCTGTTTTTGTCAACTCTGTCTGACATAACAATAAGTACGTTATTTTGATGAATTCAGCAAGTGTGTTTTTTGTTTATAAGTATCTAATAATAGATTTGTGTGTGATAATGGATAATGTGATAATATATATATATAATATATATATATATCATCACTTCACACTATTTTGGATGATCCTATTTCAGAATAAATCAAATTTTCAGGCTTGATTTTTAATATCAAGTATATATAATTGGTGTTCCAATGGGAATAAATACACCATTGCATGTAGTTCAACTCCTGTTTTAATGTATAAATACAATAGATTGAACAAAAGTCACATGCATTTATTTTTTTTAAAAAGACAAAAACATTCATCTTACGGTGTTGACCGACAACTGATGGTGTAGAGAAAGTGATTAAAAAAGGAAACTGATGATAAATATTTTACACCATAAACTTGTTTTTAGCTTAGAACCCTCAAGGGCAACTGGAGAGAGGCCCAGAACTGGCATGAAAAGAAAATGCACCCTGGAGATCCGCCGTTGGCAGTTTCCAGTTGAACTGCTTGACGGAACTAAATTGATCCAACTGAGAACACAACAGGCTAAAGACCTAACAAAGAAAGTGCTTTTAATAATGTAAAGAAACTGGAATGCAAAAAACTGGAGTGCAACAGTTTTCTAACAAGACGTTAGACACTGGGCAACAGGCGTGGAACATACATGTGCTCAGCGAAGTCCATTACATCAGGGATTATGCTGTCAATCAGTGTTGTACGGCTTGATTGGAGAGGACACGCCCTCAGCATTAGTTTTAAAAGAATGTCTTTGACTGGACGGAAACAGACATTCCTCTTTCTATGTTTTGAGTGCAACTGGGCTATAGGACCATGAGGATGCATAAACTGCACTTTCACATCTTGGTGCTCAGTATCTATGTCAATAGATAGTAGTTTATAAAATAGGAGCTTGCATGTGGATTGTTTGGGTCTGTTAAAGGTGACAAAGCTGGTTTGCCTGTGGTAACCATTTTGTTGGCAGGATAATGGAGGTAGCCATTTAGCAGTGCAGGTAATGAAGTTTGTTGTGGTGGAGTGGTGAGAGCTGGCATTAGAGGCGTGGCTCTGGGATGCCAGAAATCACTGTTTAGCCTCCTGGAGGTGTAGTGGGACTGACTAAATGAAACGCCGTTGAAGGGAGGTTCCCACCTGAAGATCCAGACATATGTCAGTTCACTGTTCACAGAGTAGTTTATGGTGCTAAAGGCTTTTCCTGAGTGTTGATTTGTTATTTAGAACAGACGTTTCTGCACACACAACAGTAGTAGAGTAGTTTAGGCTCAAGGTGAGACCATGCCCCACCCACACACTGGACATAAGAACTTTGTGTAGAGTTTATTGTGTCAGTCCGATGGCTCACTGCAAAAGCATGATAGATGTCTGTAGGAGACACTATTTTGATGTGGGATGACCTGGTGTATTTGTCTTGCTGTTTGAGGTATTGCATGAGATGTGTGTCATATTTCTCCATATCTTCTTCCTGAATGTGATAGAGCTGAACACTGTTAACACCAATTTTGTCTTTGCTCTTTCCTCTAATAGTTTTTATCTAGCCATGCCTTCCTACAGTACAGATAAAAGCAATAAATACATGTTTATATATCTGGTAATAATAAGCATTGCATTAATTTACGTTTTAGCTCATAATTATTATATGCATTATATATTTTCAGATTTTGTGAGGACCTTTCAACTCCGTCAGCTTCACGTCCACACCATCAGGTATAAAACCTGACGGAGTTGATGCCTGATGGAGTTGACAAAATTAAGGGCTTTTCCAACTTAATCATGCCTCATGAACTGTAGCCATTTGTCTGTATAATCTTAACTAAAATACCAACATTTATTCCACAATTCTTAACAAAGATGATCATAATTGGAAGACAGT
>JBAMYA010044568.1:0-12374 GCA_037176975.1 Arrhamphus sclerolepis
TCCTCACGTGATCAAGTTACTCTGGAAGTTACCCCGCATCCCCGGTTAAACCCGCTTCGTAGTACAGGCCCCTGGTGCCTGACGTGATGTCACTTTCAAGGCTGCGCTCTAGACCACGCCCCTCTCACACGGACCAAGTGGCAGAAAAAAACCTCACTCAACATGGTGGGATGTAAATCGGTCAGCAAATACAGTAAAAGACCTTGTTTGTTGTATTTGTTTTTGAGTGATTTTATTTCTTATTATGGAAACTATATAATCAAAATCAAACCATTTTCATTTTTTTATTTCCATTTTAACAGCTAAATAGAAAAATTAATCAATTAATTTTTAGTTTTTTATCTTTGAAACGAAAATCAAATATACACACGGTTTTTGTTTATTAATAGTCATTTCTGAACGGAAAATCCAATGACCAAAACATACACGGACCGTATACCTCAACTATGAGACAAAATGAGGAAAGAAAAAAAATCACATTGTTTATTTGCAAATCATGGTGAAAATAAGTATTTGGTCACCTACAAACCATTAAGATTTCTGTCTCTCACAGGCCTGTAACTTGTTCTGGAAGAGGCTCTTCTGTCCTCCACTCATTACCTGTATTAATGACACCTGTTTGAACTGGTTACCAGTATAAAAGACACCTGTCCAGACAGTCAGTCACACTCCAAACTCCACTATGGCCAAGACCAAAGTGCAGAGCCAGTGTTAATGATCTATTAGGGCTTTCAGACTAGCATGGCTCCATACCAGTTTTGGTTCCTGAGCCCAGTTTTGAACCGACCAGCACATTCAGACCAACAAAAATATGACGGGTTCGGAATCTGAAATCTTGGTTCTCAAGGGAATCAAGAAATACCTGGTTCTTCCCAGCAAACTGTGGCATCCCCCCAGTGGGCGTGCCTTACTCTATTTAAAAAAGGGAAAAAGAAAAAGCAGCAACTGACATTGAAGAAAACTGTGCAGTGGTCCACGGGGGAAACCAAATCTTTGGTGGCCATTTGTGCATCAATGGAGTTGAAATTAAACTAGAGACCAAGATAAAAAGTGTGTTAACTGGTGAAGGAGATGGGCAAGACTGGGTTCCCAATACGCCAGATCAAATAAACTCAAAGAATATAGAGGCAGCAAAAAGGAGCCAGGGAAAAGTGGGGCTGGGCGTAGGGATACCAGCCTGTCGCATGAACTTTTGGACTGTGTGACAGGTCAGAGGTCAGCAAACCAAGTGATGGGGCACTAAACTCAGCCACTGCTTCCCCAGCAGTTAAAGATTTCGCAACACCTGCTATACCTGGGTCCTCCACATGTGATGATAAGTTGAAATAGACAGTAAAGTTCAGATAGGCTAACTTGTGTCAACCAAACACTGGATTCATTCATTTTGCCCAAAACCTCAATGTTGTTGCATTGGTATGTTGCCTAGCAACTCATCTAAATTTAGGTCAGCTACAGTTTTTGTAAGCTTGTGTTGACATATTAACTTGTGACAAATGTGCTCTGTCTTCTGCGTGTAATGTTTATTTAGGCAAACCATGGTCTATAATCAAGCCTGGCAGTTTCGGTTGTGGTAGGTAAAGTAGGAAACATAATAGTTTAGATGTGATGCGGCCTTAAAGTTTTCCGACACCACCAGTGCCCTCCACCAGCAGACACAGTACAACCAGCACTGCTTCTGAGGAGAGAGAAGTCCCTGACCAGAGATAAGCAAGGAAACGTATTTTGGACCACATCTCCATCTACTGATGATGATGATGATGATGATGATGATGATGGTGATGATGATGATGATGATTAATTATTTTATTCATTCCAAAAGTCCACCTCATAAGCCATTCAAGATAGAATTCTAAAGTCTGGTGGCTGTGGACACAAAAGATCTATATGGAATGATTTAGATTCCAGGATTGGAGCTCTGCTTTTCTCTTGGGGCTGGTGCAGAGGCTGAGGGTAGTTCTGGTCCCAAATCAGGACCAGAACTGAGCACTGAAGGCCCTTTACTTTTGATTTACTCTTATTTATGTTCAGAAAATGGATATATTATTTAATTTTACTGATAGTTAAGTTTGTTTATTGAACTTTCTTTGTTTATATTTTATACTTGAAGCACAGTCTGTTTATATTTTTACATGTGAGAAAGACATGCCACCTCTTTTTAGGCCTTTGCTGTGCATTTTTATTTTGAATAGTCAAAAGAAAAGGCATTGTAAAAAAGAAATCGTGTTAGTTTTTGTTTTTTACTTTTGGCGAAATCCAGTTTTCAAAAGTATGGCCCTTTTTGTAAAAACATGTCAAACCAAAATTTTTAAACATCTCTTCCACAGAAAATAAATGGCTTTTGCAACACGCCATTTGCATACTGATGTACATAAAAAAAAATTTAAAAAAAACACTGCACTAACTAAATACCGAGCTGCATGGAAAGGGCCAGGGGAAAAGAATATGCAAAGCTGTTCACTGTCCGCTGCACAGAAAACACACAGGACAGTACAACCTACCTGGCTGTCAGAGTTGAAATACTTCAGCAATGCAGCTCTCACATCTGTCAGTGGTTGTAACAGAGGACCCAAACGCAGGAGAGCAGGCAGGAACAGGAGTAATCCAAAAGAAGCTTTTATTCCAGATGTGACAAAACAACAAAACACACAGGGCAGGAAGCAAGACGGACCAGCCAAGACACAGAGAAAGACAAGCGCTTAAGTCAGGCGTCACTCAGCTTACCCAGGGGCTTCTGGAGGCCGAGTCCAAAAAAAACCCAAAACAACAATCACAATGACAAAACAAAAAACATGAATACCTCAATCTTCATGATTAACAGTTCTTAAGAACATGACAGCCTGGAGTTGTAATGTTCAATTAACAAGACGTGAGAGTTTGTGGTTGGAGTTCAGGTACATTTACAGATGTATGAAATGGCACCTCTTCTTTTTTTTTTTTTTTTTCTTTGAGGGAGATGTAAGCTGTGTAAATTTTCTGTTAATCCCCCAAACTGTCTTAAATACACAAACAGGGGTAACGAGACAGAGATGTGTGTTTTGTTGTTTTTGTTTACACATATCTTTAAAGCATGCTGTTTGAACAGGATAGGGGGAAAAAAATAAACATTTGTTTCTGGCTTTTTTTTTAATTTATTTCACCAAAATAACCTGGCTTTTGTCCAGCAGATGGAGCTGTTTCAGAACTAGTTTCCACCTTTTTTATTTCAACAAACCAGTTTTATTGAAACCAACTGGTGAGTAAAATCTAGCAGAGAAGAAAGTTGGACACAGTATCTATGCCAGGGTTTATTTCCAAAGAAAAAAAAACTCTTCTTGAATTGTTTTGCATTTCAAACAGATTTTAGAATTAACATTTCCTTATTCCCTCTTGGGGAAAACCCCAGTTGACTTTCACATGTGACATTTGAATTTTAAAAAGTACATTTGCTTTAGACAATGATGTAGGCATAAAACCTAAACCACTATGGTGACCAAAACCAAGATGGTGGACGGCTGCCTCTGTACTCTGTGTGTTTTTGTGTGTTTGCACACTGAAACAGCTTAACATTCAGTAGAAATAAGATTCTAAACATTAGACAGCTCACAGGGAACATCTTTCTAACTTTTTACTCTGACTTTTCAGCAGAAAGCTGGATCTGTGTCTCCAAACTGGACCACCCACACTTTCAACTGCTGCATGCAGACTGCATCGCTAAGCTATCAGGGAAATCAAAGAGCGGTGGAATATGCTACTACATAAACAACAGTTGGTGTACAGATGTCACAGAATTCCATAAATGCATCAGGACTCTCTGGTTCTGAACTTTGATTTTCTTTGATTCACCGTAAGAGTTTTTTTGTTCATCTTGGTTGATGTTTACATTCCTCCTCAGGCCAATATGAACAAGGCTGAACAACAGCTGGCTGATCAGATCATTGTCCAGAATGGAAAACACAGATTTCGTGCTTATTATTCTTACCTGTGGTCCCGGACTAAGAGATTCAAATAGGCCACACCCACTTCCTTAAATAAGCTTCCACTTCCTCTGAGGCCTGATTTCATCTCTCCCTGCCTTCACTCCATCTTCTTCGTGAACAGAGGAGGTTCATTAAAACTGTACTTTTATTTTGGTGCCCAACTAACATCATTTCCCCTAATCCAGATCCACTGACTGCATCTGGCGATTTGGCATAGTGGACCAGTAATTTCATATTTGTTAATTCTAAGTTATCAGTAATTTTTGGAAGTAATTTACTTTATATGTATTACGGTTAATTCATATTATCACTATTATTGTTATTTCAACATTAAAAATATTTATCTGCATATTTTGGAGATCGGAAATGTCTGTACTTATCCTTTAGAAAAAATATTGTCTCTTTAAGAGGACGAGTAACGTACATTGTTGGATATACAGGCTGAAGCAAAGTGTGCTTGTATATTCACTTTTAGTAAAAGTTGCTATTTTGAGGGTGCAACATAAATTTTGGTGTTTCCGTCTGGTTCAAGCAAGTTTCAAGCCGGAAAAAGTCTGTTTTCTTGCCATACTGTGCTCGACACCGGAAGCCAAGCTAGCTCATAAAGCAGATGCAGCAACCAGCTCGTTAACAAGAAGGTCTGCATGGAAGAAAAGTAAACAAAATGCATATTATCTTTCAAGCTGAAAGTAACACTGTTACGTCCCATGGGTCATGTTGTGTGCTGCAGCCAGGTCATGTGTCCCAGCTGTGGCTGGTTAGGACTAATCAGCTGGGCTGCCTTATAAAAGGAGGAGGACACCACTCTAGTGCCAGTGGGCCAGCTATAGTTGAGGTAAGATTATGCAGTAGCTTCTGGTGGGGTGGGTGTGTTTAGGTAGGAAGAAAGCCAGCCCTTGTTGTTTTTGTTAATCATTATGCTCTTGTTTCTGGTCACCATTTGGGTTTTGTTTCATTGTTAGTTTGTTCCTTTTCTTTCTTACCTGAATAAACAACTCCTTGATGCTATCTGCCACTTTCTCCTTGTTTCATTCCCTCAAACCTGGGTCATTCATTGTTACCTCGTAACAAGTGGGGGCTCATCCGGGAACTTTTGAGGAAATGTACAGGGGATGGTTGGCTTTGTGGGATGTTGGTGGGTTACTGGCGTGTGTGGCCTTCCCAGTAAGGACAGGTGTCAGGCCAGCGCCGTTGTATGGCAGCTCCGCCGACAACTGGTGTGTGAATGGGTGAATGCTTACAGTGTAAAGCGCTTTGGTGCTCTAGAAATACAGTTGTAAAGCGCTATATAAGTGCAAGCCATTTCTCTTTGACGTTCTTCATAATTTGGTCAATGGTTCTATGAGATTCAATATTTCAGCATTTTTATTTGTGGCCATTACAAGACAAGGCAATGTTTGATTTGCACCCTTCGTTGGCAGTAACCATCTCTAGCATCAGAGGAGAATCCCTTCTTAACTGCCTTCCTTTCGTAACAATCAGTCAGCTCTTATTACTTATAACAAACTTCAGCTGACTTCTACTCACTAACAGTTTTTCTGTACTTAAATGATGTAACCTGGTCATGTTGCGCTTGAGCCAAAATACAGTTGTTGTTTTTTTCATGTTTTATTTCATGATGCTTTTTGCAATTTGCAGTGATCACCAAGAGTTAAGCAACAAAAACTGTTCCAATAAAAAAATTGTGTTGCTGCCAAAACTTTGGCCATGACTGTACAGCTGTTTACGTCTTCCCTAATCCTCTCTGCTCTCGTCAGGCACATTCCCAATAAATCTGATCTCACTAACTTATTTATTTATTTGTAGACGGCAAAACAACTCCGGCATTTTCTCTGAAAACAGCTCATTAAGTCTATATGTCATTCTGCGGTCACGATCAAAGTATTTCAGGACTCATTTTGTGACAGTTTTTCACCAAAAGCCACCAGCCATATAAGTTAAAGAAAATGTCTGTCAAGTGGTTTTGGCTATATTTGCATGCATGACAATGTAGTTAAAACAAAAACTTAATAGTAAAACCCATCCATTATCCATCACGACTTATTCCAGTGAAGGGTCAGACTGATGGAATGTATACCAGATCTCTTTGTGCGAAAGGCAGGGGTACACCTTGGAGAGGTCGTCAATCCATGGCAGGTCAGAAGCAACAGTATATTAGATACTAAAGTTTTTGTCATAAAACCCCTTAAAGAACACTAAAAAAGAGACTGCACATGTGGAAGGAACTGATGCTGCCTTTGATGGAATAATGTTTAGATAACTGACTAAGTGCTGGACAAACTATCTGATCACTAGACCAATAGATCTGCACAGAGAGCATTTTAAAGGCCATTTTTCCATGAACTGCTATGTTAAAAAGAAGCAGGACACAGCTATCAAAGGCAGAGCCAATGGCTAGCTCTCAGTCAAGCTCGTCATATCTGGTTGGTCAGTTTTATTGCTTAATATAAATTTATCTCATGTGGAACAGAATAATTCACCCTCAGGTCAATGGGGATTTTCTCCATTTTGGGGGCAAAATCTTGTGGTCAGTGGAGGAACTACAAAACATACTTTATGGATGAGCTTTAACCTGGAAGTGGGATTGTTGCTGCTTGGTTTGGGTGATCAGGTTAGTCGGAACAGTCACTACATTTGTCACTTTTACTGTTTTTTTGACACCTATTGACTTTCTCTTATAAAAGACCCACAGGTCTTTTTTTATGTGCTCCTGCAGTCTTTCTACTTTCCATTGGATCTGGGATAAAAAATAAAAAAACTAATTTAACCACTTCATAGGTTAATCTAGACTTACTTTTATTTTTGTTGCTTTTATGACACAGAAGTAATTCCAGGTCAGAATCTATGAATCTCTTATTATCGATAGTACACAATGAAATCCACAAATCCTTTTAAAATATATTGAGAAACTTTATTCTTTAATTGTTGAACCATTTGCCAAGGCAATATTTCACAGTGGTGAATCCCTTCCAATCTTTAATTATATCAGATATGGAAAAGTGCAGGGAGACATCTCAAATTTATGAAATGGAAGTGCAAAGAGAGAGAGAGAGGGAGAGAAATAAATATACTGTTGCCTTGTGTTGTGTGCGTCTTACTTAATAAGACAGCAAAGATACATCTAATAAGACAGCAAGAATACATCTGATTAATTTCTTAGATATATTTTGACAAAGTCTGTGGACTCTGTTAGAGATTTGACCAGCAGCATGAGAGGTGGTGTTTCATAAAAAACAGAAAGGCCTGACAACCATGTGAAATAAAATCAATGACCAGTCCTTACATAGAAAAAAAAAGGTGGGGGGTGGGGGGTTAAATCTGCCAACATGTATTAATGCAGTGATAGAGCACAGCTGGGACTTTCTTCAGTAAATAAGCAGAGGACTGTATTCACGTCTGTTCAAAGATGGAATTGGGGTTTACATTGCACACACACATATATAATATGAACATCCGTTGCTGTCAATCTCTTGCCAACCAATGCAATCAAGCATATCGGTTCCAGGTAAATCTGTATTTCACAGTCTCTATTTCTGTTTTTTGTTGTGACATCCTAGTGCCGGCCTACTGTTAGCTATGCATTCAACATCAGGCAGTGCTGATTGGAGGACAGCAATCATAGCAAGACAAAATTAGGTTATAGCAACTAAGAGTGTGGTGGAAAAAAACTAACAAGCCCTCAGGAAAGAGAAAAATTATTTAGTAGAAGGATTATGACACGTTTTCATACGATTTCAAAGAGCATGAACTGGAGCTACATGAAAATGCAAGTTGTTCTCACTAGAGGCAATGCATCCAGTTTGCAAAACTGATGCCAATACAGAACAGGCAATCTGTGCAGTGAGTCAATCTTGGCTGGCCACCCATACTAAACTGCCCGACTTTGCAGCAAAAATAAACTTCAAAAACCAAACAAAGAAAACAACAAAAAACTTTCTTGGTCTCCATAGTTAGTTCTGACATCCATTATAACTATACATGGGGTGAAATTTGGTGTACCTAATCAGGTAAAATTATAGAAAACCACAAATGCAATCATGAGTGTTGGTCTTTTGAGTGATGGTTCGGTGTGGTTAACGTTTAGCTTTCGTCACTTAGTGATACTCTTGATTTCTGTGAATAGAGCCCTGTGTGCAGTTGTTTTCATTTTAAAGAGAAAATGTTTTTGTTGTGTTTTTAATTGTACGAACAGACTTCTGCAACTGAGGAGAAAATTTAGCTAAGCAGCAGGCTCGCCAAGCTAACTAAGCATCTGCCAAATGACTATACCTTTGCAGTTCCCTGGCCTATGTCACAACCACTGACTGTATAATAACTATGGACGGACTATCCAAATCGGTGACCAGTAGAGCATATGAAGTCCATTTTTTTCTCAAACCTTGCAGTGCAATGTTGCATAGAAGCAGGACAAAGCTGTCAAAGCCAAAGGCAGAGCCAGTGACTGGCCTGGTTGGTCATACCAACCAGGTAGCCAAAGGATCCAAAATGTTGTGATACAAAGAAGAGACATTACATTTTAAAGTCAATCCGGGAAGCTGCAGAAAAACATAACAAAACCAACCTTCAAATTTTACTGGCCAACTGTGGTGTTTTCAATGGAGACGGTGATGCTTGGAGTGGAGCTGAGATCTGCTGAAGGTGGCCAGAATCCCCAACAGAAACAGGGGCAGCATTTTACCTCAACGACAAATGAATTGAATTAAGAAAAAAACTTTTCTCGAGGCTCTAATACTTCACTCTGTTAGTGGGCATATGGTCTGTGTTAGTTCCAGGTTAGTTTATAGTTTTCTTGCTTAAAGGTCAAGGTTGTGATGCTGATATGGTTGTTTGAGTGACAACTGCTGAAAAGTCTTTTTTGAAACTTGTTTTGAAAATTGTTTGTCTTTAAACAAACTGATTTTCCTTCTTCATATCCGTGCAAGTTAACTGATCCTCGGACTGAGGTTCAGGGCTCCAGAGTTCAGCAGAAAGTGGGCTAGTCTTTGGAGGAGGATCCAAACGTGTCTGTGTAAAGTGTTACATATTGCAGGTTTTCAGATTGGATCGTGTTTCAGCTGAATACTGAAGGAGGTCACAATGGGATTTGAGGTTCAGCGCATGTCTGTTTGAAATGCTAAACTATTGTTATGTAAAGAGACAATGTGTAGGATTTTCTCCCATCTAGTGGTGAGGTCCATTACAAGACAACTTAGAATGTTGTCTTTTTTAAAAAAAAAAAAAAGATCAATTACTTCAAACCTAATATCAGCAAGCAACAACTGAAAATGAAGACAAGCCAACCTAGCGAAATAGCTACTGATTCACTATATTATACTTATAGCGCGGGTAGAGCTCATGCGGCTTGGGAGGCGGCGGGTTCACTGCAGGTTGGGCAGCAAGAGACGAGCGCGGGTTCCCGGTAAGAACCACCTGCCGTGGCACTTTTGACAAGGAGGATACTGAGGATTTACTTTGTTTTTGAGCCAGCACCTAGTGGTCAATCGAGGAACTTAAAAAAAAAATGTACTTCCTGGATGAGCTTCAACTTGAAAAGATGGATGGTTGCTGCTTAGGTACAACGGGTTCCTGGCTTCTCTCGCCAAGCCACCCTCCAGGTTAGCCTGCAGGGTGTAATAATCGGAATTAATAACTTTGGACGGACCTCAACTGAACTTTTCGTCAACTGAAAATTTTGAATGATTACAGGTCAATTAAAGCTCCACCAGTCCTTGTTTTAACACCAACCTTGCCTGTTTCAAATGTAATTTTAGCTGCAATATCAAAAATGAGAATGTGTGAACACATTTGATCAATCAGTGTAAGGTAACGTTACTGTCCAGCTCTTCTTATGCAGTCTACATTCTTATTCTGCTCATCCTCCACCTCTGCACCAAATTTCATAGATTTCTGCTCTGTAGTTTCTGCATGATCTTGATCAAACAAAAAGCAGTGTGGTAAACAATGACGATTGCATAACCGCACCACTGTGCAAGCCAACGGTGTGGCTTTTCCTCAGTGGAGTGGGAAAAAAAAGGAAGACAGATCTCTGAGGGCACACGGGACAGGTTTGACATGCTGGTGGTTGTAATATATGTGGAGTGGATTCCCTCAAGACATTCATCTTATGCACATCTCAACATTGCTAACGTCACAGCTCTCACCGGAGAGAGGGGGCGGACAAAAGTTCACCGCTGATGGTTTAAAGTTGTTTCCTGTTCTAGACTCATATTTTCTTCCATGAAGCAGCCTGTGATTGTATATATTAGTTGTGTCCCCAACTCAAACCCCTTTTCCTTCCATTAGTTGTGTATGGTTTTCTCAAGGCTTTATTTTCACTGAAAATAATATGATTGCCTTGCTGAGACACATGGTGAATTTACAATATGGTTAAAAGTAAAGGGTGTGAAACTCAGCATCCACTTCACAAGGTTAATTGTCAAATTAGCTCTTTTGCTCATTTATTAATCTGTTTATTAATTCTAATTATTTAACACAATGTTACTGAGCACAGTCATCAAGTGCAGACTTCCTTGCATATTTTTTGCTCCCTTACCTCTCGTGTACGCGTGATCCCAATATGTGCTATGACAGCAAATTACCCTTAATCTAATTTGGTGTGAAAGAGCAGAGGTTGAGCACAGTCTTGCAAGTCTGGTGGAACTTTAGTTGGTTAAGTGGTTTCATTGGGCCAAGAGGATGAAATTCAGTTTCTGTGGGTTTAATAATAGAATAGAAGTCCAGCGATGAAATCAGTGTGCTGTAGCACAGCATGTCCTCAATATCTCCAAAATTAAAGCTTTTCAGAAAGTAAGGATTCTTGTTTTCAGTTTGACCTTTTTAGAAAAGGTTCCGCAATAACAAGCATGGTAAAAGTTTCTCAGCACGAAGAGAAGCATGAAATGTCTTGACTTAAATAAATACTTTGAAAAGAAAATTTCTCTCCTTAATTTAAGAATGATAGTTTTCTGAAATTATCATAAAACTTCCATAAAATTGTTTTTTTTTTTTGTCTTTTTGGAGAGAAACAAAAATTGCCATAAGAAAAGCAATTATGAGTCGAAGTCCCCCCTGTATTTGGACACTTCGAAGAGTTTGAGCTACAGAGGCTATTAGAGTTTGTGGACACAAATGCAGTGCAACGGAGCAGAACGGCCCTTGCTGTCAAAAAAGAAATTGGGCAGATAAGTTGCAAAGGATTTTAAAAACAACCACTCCCCAATGTAAACCCTGTCTTTCCCACTCAAACACCCAAGATCCAACGCAGCCCATCCCTTTTCTGTTTCTTGATTTCACACAACACTATAGCCTACGGAGGTTTTGGGGAAGGCTGTCAGACAAGGTCCAATTCAATGCACTTCCTGCCCAGGCCTTGGTCGTGTGATGATTGGTACACCTATTCCAGGTACCGACTAGAAAAGGATAGATGAGAACACTAAAATAAAGGTGTGTACAATAAAAACAGGTGGCTAATGCTCAGAGCCTCTTTCTTTCAGCCTTTTTCTTTCGTGGCAGGCTTCACACAGTTTATGAAAGCACTCTTCCTCAGGGGTGAGAGAGCCGCGCTGGCGTGAGGCTTCTTTTCAGCCCCAACATCACTTCAAATGTTTAAATTCTTAATCCAAATTAATCTTGAGTTTACAAAAATCATTTATTACTCCACCGAATTAGCTTAGTGGTCCTAATCCCTTGACAATGAGTGGAGGCGTTAGCATTCAACCACAAACACAATACACATTCTTACAGTGCCAAGGCCATTGTTTGGGACTGAAACAGTCTAAGAAAAAAGAAAAAAAAAATCTATTAAATATGAAATAATGAAAAGGTGGATTAAAAATGACCACATGCAAGATCTATTTTGCAACACTGATAATTCAAAGTACAGCCTTTGTAGGAATATGTTGCAGGAATTAGCTTTTTTTGGAGGATTTGTTTTCTGTTTAAGTGAGGTTTACTTTTTAAGTACACCCCAAGAGAAACACTGATTGATATTTTATTTAGCATGAGGAAGAGTGGCTAAGACAGCTAGCAAGTCCAACAGAGATCTGCCTGGCACCGTGCATGGCTGGCTAGCAGCTAATAAGGTTGGCAGGCTTCAAAAAGACCAAGAAAAGACAAGTATTACGAGAAACGAGTGAGAAAAAAACAGGTAGAACTGAGACCATGAGTTTGTGATGTTAGCTAGAAAATGCATAGAAATGCCCAGGGGTCTCATTTACTAAACGTTGCGTAGGATCTATACTAAAAGTGTGCGCACGGCCAAAAGCCAAAAATGGCGTACGCAAAGAAAAATCCTGATCTACAAAACCCTACGTACGCACACCAGCAAGCAATTTCTCCTTGATAAATCACAGCTGCACTTCAACATTTGCAGACAAGGCTCCTCCTCCTGTCCTGCCCTCTACACGCCCACATTCAACCATAAATGGTCGATGCAAAGCA
>JBAMYA010044569.1:0-12374 GCA_037176975.1 Arrhamphus sclerolepis
ACGATGAAGTTATAACAGCGGCTGCTGTATGGTCCAAAGTAAGAAGTTATATAAGACCACAGAACTATCCAATTTTCTTTTTAAGAAAAACTAAAATATCATCTTAGTATAGACAAAATAGATTTACAGTATAAATAAGAACAGCAGTTAAAGAAAAATACAAGAAGCAGAGGAAAAATAAATGCTTGGATTTGTCATAATGAAATTGCCAATTCTGACGTGTAACATAATATTACCTTGAAATTTGAAATTACCTTCCTCAGAGGCCTGTGGTGCAGCAGCTAAACAAAAACTGTAGACTAAACAAAATGTGCCAACATTGAAAATATAAAAAGAGGTTATAATGATATTGCATGTGTTTCCCATTTTGAATGCACTATTGTCACGCTGAACATAGATAGTAGGCTACTTGTCAAAATGACTGAAATGAATGCTCCTTGGATATGTACAGAATAGACAGTGGACATGGGGTATATTGCAGTATGATATTGTTTATTGTACAGAGTTGATGCTGATGGCCCATCAGTAAAAGCCATTTTTGAGTTTGTTAGTCCTGCATTTCAGAGACCTGGGGCCTCATGTAAAAAAGGTTCGTACGCACTAAAAAAACATGGCGTACACTCGTTTCCATGGCAAAGGCCAGATGTATCAAGAGTGAACTGAAGGTGGAAATGTGCTGTGCCTCACAACTTCATGGCTGGCTTACGCACATTTCTACAGCTGTTTCTTTGGCCACACTTAGAGGTGATGTTGGGAAACTTATAAGTCCTTAGACTGATTTACACATGAAAAATTAACATTGATGAACAGTTAACACACCCATGTGTCTGCAATTACATACAGGTAAGTGGATATAAAAGCATGCGTAAAGTAGTGCAATGCATTAAAAACAATGGCCGCTTTAGCGGTAGCTATTAGAAGACATCGCAATCTGAGTAGAGCGTGTGTTCAGAGACAGAGAGGATTTGCTGACACACGATGATGACTGGCTCATCAGCTGCTTTAGGTTCCTGAGGGCAATCATCCTGGAACTGTGTGCAGAGCCACGGCCAGCACTGGAGCACAACACAGCGAAGAGCTAATACCCAATTTGCAGCGAGAGCAGGTTTTTCTGTATGTAATAGGAGCTATCGACTGCACACACATTATTATAAGAGCTCCATCACATGATGAATTTGTATATGTCAACATGCAACATTTTCATTAGATCAATATATTATCATGTGATGCGCAGCCATGACGTGCATTGAGCATACGCTCCCCCAATTTCTATCTCGTCTTCACAGGATCATTACTAGTCGGTGGTTAAAGTTAGTGACTTGCTAATTTTTGCTGGTTAAACTACAGCTTAAGATCTTTCTAACAAGCCCCTGATTGTCTCTATGTGCAAAGTACTCATGTAATAATCCCGTACGTAAAGTGTGAAATCAGGCTCACTTCTTCACTAATTTGCGGTACTGCTACAGCTCCAAGGCGCAAGAACATCACTCACTCTGAATCTTGATACAAGGTTACCTAGGGTTTGAATCACTGAGCTTCAGGCTTATGATCAAACCAACCAACTGAACTACCTCATTGTTTTGTTTTGGCTATGTGTGTGCTTCTCTCATGTCATAGCATTAACAGCCTCACATACACTCTCCCACCCATCTATTCATTATTTTCTTCGGTTTTCTGATTGTGCAGAGAGGGGAATTTCAGGTGCAGGGCTCATTTAAATATGATTTGCATATGTATATATATGGGCTGGACAGGGAGGGGTCAGGTACTGAAATGTGAGCTCAATTCCACATCTATCTGAATGTTCAAAGAAATGTTCTTTGTATCCTGTGTGCGAACAGTTTTGAACATCTGGATTTTTTTTGTGCATGCAAGGGCATTTGGATTTGGTGTACTTCATGTTTTAGTGGGAAATCCACACAAATCTTTGTACATGAGGTCCCTGGGGTCTTATTTATAAAACACTGCATAGGATCTATACTGAAAGTGTGCGTACGCACAAAAGCCACAAATGACGTAGGCTATACCAAAAAAAGATCCCGATTTATAAAAAAAAAAACATACATACACCAGCAAGCAATTTCCCTTTATGGATCACAGCTGCAACTCAGCATTTGCATACAAGGTTCCTCCTCCTGTCCTGCCCTATACACACCCACATTCAAACATAAATGGTCAATGGAAAGCACCTTGTGAATGTCAATGTGTATTTAAATGAGACAGCTGATCAACGTTATTGGTCAACAATGGCAACCATGGAGACCACACAGCCACGCCCCGAGCGCATGGTCCGTCTGGAGGAAGACAGTGCTGACGAATGCCGTTCTGCAAAATCAGAGAGAAAAAAATGAATGAACTGAAAGAAATTAGAACAGTATTGAGTAATTTGTGTGGCGTTATTTCTGATGTGTCAAACGCATTAAAAAAAAATCTTGTTAAAGAGTGAACCTTATATCTGTCTTAAACGTTGCATGGCATCCCTTTGGAGCCATGCTCCTTGGTGAAATTCCTCTTGAGATCCCAGGGGTCTTATTTATAAAACAATGCACAGTATCTATTGGACATTGCTGCAAACTGCCTTTTAATGTTGCACTGTTCTCCCCCAGTGTTGCAAAATCTGAATCCATCAAGGAGGCAGGCAATATTGCGCTTAGCGCTGGCTGCAATATCTGAGACCTATGGATGATTTCACAGAATTATGTTGTTCCTAAAAGTGGCTTCAGGCAGATAATTAATTAATTGCTGATTATGTTAAACATATACCTGTTGGCTAATTCGCCAGGAACCCCAGAGTGGTTAACACCTGTATTTGAACAGGGATGGCGTGGTTGATGTGGCTAAATAAGCTGATGTTTAACAATGTTACATAAACACCAACATTCTATCTATAACCTGGAATTAAGCTTCACATTATATGTCAGACAATATACCAACTAACAGAATGAAATTAAAATCTGTAAAAAGAAAAGAAGCTAGAAAAGCACATTTTGACCTTAATTCAATTCAATTAAATCATGGTGGAGGTAAAACGCTGCCCCTGTTTCTGTCAGGGATTGTAGCTCACCTTGGACTTTGGGCCTGCAGCTCCTGATCTCCTCATCCATGCTGGCAACCTCCATCTAGAGGCTCCCAGAACAGCTGAATCTGCAGTCTTGCTGTCTCCACCAAGTTTGGATTATTGATCACTAGATCAATGCACATAGGCAATATTTGGTAAAAACAAGATTACATCCCGTATTCAGAGACCTCAGAAAGCAAATTTAATCAACTAATGCAGTTTATAGGACCATTAAAAACAAGTAATATAACTGAAATATATCTTTTCAAAAATGGACAGGCAGCCAGAAGAGTGATGCTAGATTTGCGATATAAGGTCATTTTTGAACAGATAAGCTGAACTGGAGACAGTGAAGAGACAAAGAGATAAAGCAGATTTTAACAACAAAACTGATCTCTTAATCATGTTTAAATATGTTGTCAAAAAATTGCACCCAAACCTTTAACAAGCGAATGAGCAGACAACATCAAAAGGTTGACACACAGTCCTTCACCTGATCTGGGCAGTCTAACAGCTGTCTCTTTTACTGAGATGTATTTTTAATTTACCAGTTCATCAAGGGCTACAGTTAATCAGAAGGTCTAGTTTCAAAAGGCAAATGTATTTGAATATCATCTGTAAAACAAAGAAAGACCTGCTTGTGTTTCTGACAAACTGACCAAAAGGACAGAAAACAGCAATGTGCCTAAGATCAGCCTGTTTGGTACACCACAGGGAAGAAATAAAACTCATCCAGCTCTACAGAAGCCAGTGGCAATTAAGGGCTCACAGTATTCAAGATTGGATAAAAGAATGGAGTGGTAGATGGTATCAAAAGCAGCGGTCAAATCAGTTACTTGCATCAGCAGTTAGAAGAACATCATTAAAACTCTTAAAAGGGCAGTTTCAGCACTGTGATGATGCTTAAAACTAGACTAATCTGAAAATGTTTGTAACTGGTTAAAAACAATTCTCTCTAAGAACAATCAGAAAGAACTAAGGGTCCAAATTCTTTTTTTATTTGGACAACAGCATGTTTAAAAGCTGCAGAAACAACACCTGATCTGAGAGATGTGTTCACCAAAGTTAAAATAGTTGACCCAGTTGTGTCAGAAACATCTTTAAATAGATGTGCAGGGACGCTGTCCACAGGGCAGTTTTCAGGACTTGTCTGCAGTTGTGTTCAAAATATTATGAGTTTGTTTAAAATAAATGAGTAAATTCAAATGTCTTGGGAACTTTGGGCATTCTATTCCAAATCAAACCATGTAGAAAAAAAATGATAAAATGTGCTATTACTGTACAGAAAGTGAAGAAAAATATACATTAGTGTTCAAAAATACCAGTGCAGAAACTGAAAAATGCCTGTAGATTTATGTGTACTGTCAATTACTGAACTGATATTTAGTTGTATAACAGCTATTTCTGAGAACTGCTTCACATCTGTGTTCATGGAGTCACCTGTGAACAGGTATTCCAGTCCAGGATCATTGGACTACATTCAACTATTCCTTTGCTTTTCTTGTTTTTTCCTCAGAAACAACATTTTGGATGTTTTCTATTGGATCAGGCTCCAGATTGGGCTGGCTACTCTATAATGTTAATTGGGTTGGTCTAGAACCACGCTGCTGCCGCTTTCTGGTGTGTTTGGGGTCGTTCTCTTGTTGAAACACACATTTCAAGAACATTTCCTCTACAGCATTAGACATCATGACCTCTTCAAGTACTTGTATGTATTCAGACTGATCCATGATCCTGGTATGTGATAAATAGACCAGATACCACAGTGTGAGAGGCATCCCCATATCATGATGCTTGCTCCACCATGCTTCACTGTCTTCAGTGGACTGTGACTTGAATTCAGTGTTTGGGGGTCATCTGATAAAATCTGTGGTCTCTAAACCCAAAAAGAACAAACAGCTTTCATCAGTCCATAAATATGGCTCCATTTCTCTTTAGATCAGTCAGTGTTCTTTGGGAAATTCAGTATTGTTTTGTTCAACAGTGAGGCTGTTGGGGCTTCTTGCTAATGTCATGGCTTCACATAGAACTGTTCCAGTTCTCAAAAGTAACTTTAGATCTTCTTTGATCACCCTGGACCTGATCATTGGCTGAGTCAAAGTTATATTGTCAAATCCATTAAATGCTAGTTTTCAGTTTTCCATTTTCTTTCATATCTTTCTGGTTTTTGAGATGATTTTATCTGACCAGGATCATTTTCTTTACTTCTTCATGTTTTCTTGTCCCCAATCAACTTTTTCATCAAAGTATGCTGTTTTGAGTAATGTCTGGAACGAGTCCTTTTACTCAGATTTTCACAGAAATGCACTAAAATCAGCATGTACAACATTTGCTGCATTCATCCTTAAATAAGAATGACCTTTTTGACACTTTATGTTTTGTATTTTGCTTTTAGTACAGAATAAATTACATCACTAACTAAACTACACACTGCTATTTGCTTTAAGCAAAATAAACAGAAACAAATTAGAAAAAAGAAACTTCATTATTTGATTTGGAACAGAATGGACAGTGCTCCAGATGCATTTGCATTGTTTGGAAATAAAAGCAAAGGATTTTGATTTCACTAACTTTTTAAAGAAACAAAACAAAACAAAAAACCCCACACTGCTATTATTTTGAACACAATGTCGGAAAACAGCTGGACAGAGAATCAGAGTCACTAGTAGTAGAAGACATTCTGAGACCAGACATTTTTGTCAGTGAAAAAGATTAAAAAAGTTCTCACACACTGTAGTTGGTTGTACAACATACTTAGAGTCACAAGGGCTGATAAGAGGCTATGACGTCGGATAAAAACCTCTACCTTTTTCATCTATTTGATACTATATATAAATAATGTGTCGTGCAGAATCTTTAAAGAAGACTTGGAGTTTATCCTTTTACCATTTTCTCTCAGTTTTTTTGTACTCATGTCAGAGGGAGTGAGTCATTTTCTGCATTTCCTTCTCAGAGGAGCGACAAAGTTCAATATTTCACCACAGGTTATGTTTCAACTAGAGGTGAACTCCTCAACACTGTATTCGGTATCATCCAGGAGCCACTGATCACACTGGTATTATGTTGTCCTTTGGAAGTTACAAGGCAGGTGAGTTTTCAACCATAGATAAGAGTTTTTTTTAATTTTTTTTATCTACTATTATTAATCCCCGTGGGGAAATTCTTTCTCTGCATTTGACCCATCTGAGCTGCTGGACCCAGAGCCTGGGGAGCAGGTGCCTTGCTCAGGGGCACCTCATCCACCTCATCCATGGATGTGGATGTGGGGAAGAACTTGTTTAGGCACTGCCCCCGCATACATCATTGGTACCAGCTGGAGATTGAACCGATGACCCTCTGGTTGCCAGCCCAGTTCTATAGCCGGTACGCCACGGAACCCCACTATTTTATTTATTTATTTACTTATTTTGGTTAATTTTAGAAGTCAAAAAACACTTTTTGTTTGACACCCTTTTTTTTTTTTTTTTTTTTTTTTTTTACAAAGATGGTTTCAGAGCACAAGATATGGGGAAATCAAAACGTACCAGGCAGTAAATTAACATTTTTTCAGCAGGTCCATCCAGCTAACCTCCATCGAAGCTCATTAATTATGCCCAAATGTTTTGGGGAGCCAATCAGATCAGTCTATTTTTGTAGAATGTGTCTGAGAGGGCTTCACATGACAACAGAGCTGAAAGATTGTAGTCTGGATGGTAAACAACATTCATTTGAATCAGCTTCATCATCAATAAGTAAATGAAAACACTGACTTCTGTAACAATCTCTTAGTAATTTGGTGGATGAGGATCATCTCATTTACAAATGGTAAGAGACATGTAGTAAACTTGCTTTAATGATAAAGTCTCTCTTCTCCATAACACTCTCCACTCTGAAAACATCCTCTTATTCATTGGTAGTTTGAAATCCAGCTGTTGGTGCCGCCTCCTGGATGAGGAGGCTCTATGGATGCTTTTGAGGAAGACTGGAGTCACAGTCACAACTGTCATCTCCTAAATTTTTGTTTGTGAGACAATAAAAAAATATCAACTATAGGCTCTATGGCTTTTTTGAGACCCACATCTGCATAGATCTGGGTCTGACCTATCAGGCTAAGGTATTACATCCTATAATTACACCTTTAAACCAGTACATTTCTATGTGATGTCACTATTCTCACATGATCCTGAAACTTTCTGGTAAACGTGTAATGTCTAACATCCAAACAAACAGGTGTGTTCCTGAAACAACCTCAGTTGGATTTGAGGATGGAGCAAAAACGTGGCATATCGGACCATGGTGAGTAGTCTGTCTGTTCTCACCAAGATACCATAAGTGTTCTCAGTGGCAACAACATGGCACTGCACTGCGGATGACATGGAGGAGGGTTCCTACTATTTAAATGAAATGACAGTGTTGTATTTGAATCTTCACACAGAAGAGGGCCTCCAACACATCAGGAAAACATTAAAAACTATCGCCTATTCTGTATTTTAAGTTTGACCATGACCTTTGTCACAAACCAAATATGTGAGGGGCCTAAACCTCAACACACTGCAAGTGAAGCAGCAAGATAAAACAAAAGCAAATAAACAAACAAACAAAAAAAACAACAACAAATTTTAACAGGAAAGGGAAAATTGCTTTTCCATGATGCTCTGGATCTTCAACTTCTCCTCACCCTATTTCTGGTTTGTTTGAACGGAAACCCTCCAGAATAATGTTTGCTTCCTTTAACTGTTTAATATTGACGCAGTTGCTGCGTCAAAGCATCAACCGCAAACAATCCTCTATGATTCACAGATGGCAGCGCTTCGACTAAAACCCTCTGGGAATGAGAAGAGGCTCCAGTAGTTGCTTCATGGTACATTACAGCAACAACTGGGCCAGGACAACAGAACTGTTCACACATCTGACTCATGTCAGGAATTATTTAAAAGAACAATGATAAAAATGTCGTAGTTGTGTAACTACCATCTGTGCAAGCACTGAAGGAGTCCTGAAGCGACTGAAGATCTTGGTGGACGAGACAGTCGTGCACTGACAACTGCTGCCCACCTGCTCCATGACTGCTGAACAAACATGCTTGTGTTTGCCAGAGCACTCGGCATCTTCCTGAGATGTCACCTTTGGTTCTGGGAACCTGTGATGGACATTCTTTTCACAGTTTTCAAACACGCAGATGTGTCAAACACAGCTGGAATGAGAAGCCCAGCATCTCAACCACAGAAATGCTCTTTAGCTTCCTCCCTCAGCAGTATTAATGTGAAGCAGCTTCTGAGGAGCTGAGAAGCAGGAGTCCACAGAGGACTGGGTATCTTAGCTGTCGGTAAAATAAGAATAAGAATAAGAATAAGAATAAGAATAAGAATAAGAATAAGAATAAGAATAAGAATAAGAATAAGAATAAGAATGATAAAAAAAAATTGGAGTTTACATTTCTTGATCTCCAACTGTGCAGATCGTTCTTGATTGGATGTGTTGCAGCTGTCAGGCTGTAGAGTTCAGATCACATCAAGTAAGACACTACCCGACATTAACAAATCAAAATATAAATACTATTTTTTTTTTCCACTTTCTTCTGCCCTTAAAGCATCTAAGCAGAGAAAGAAATTCACTGTACAGACACCAAACCTGGATATGGGCCTCTAGGTGGCACTATGATATGATAAGATTCACCATGCTGATGAAAAGGTGTTAAAAGAAGATTGAGCAGTCAAATTTGCAGGTCTCAGCAAATGTTATTCAAAGCTGCTTATTCCTATTCAGAGTCATGGGGATTTCTAGAGACTAATATTTACAAATGTTCATGAAATGTGAAGCTATTTTCTAATGACATGTTGAAAAAATGTAGCATATTTGAAACTAACTGTCCGTAGGAGATGCTGTTTAGTGCGGAAAATGCTCAGTAAGCCCAAACATATGCTGTAGAAAGAGTTTCCTGGGAATGGCTTGAAGAGAAACCTGCAAAAAGCTCTTCAACTTCCATTTCTGACAGAACTTCAAGAACCTCTTTCAGGAGGTGGGGGACATCAGGTCTGAATGGACCATGTTCTGTACAGCTGACCAGAATTACCACAACGTGATCTATGCCTGCCATGGCTGCAGTTCTCCAACCCAGTAGTTGGACACCCTGGGTGAGACAAATTGTCAGCACAGTCCTTTTCAGACATAAGACATCTCTGTTGCACTGTACCCAATGATAACCCAGACTTACTGAGTTTCACAATTCTCTTCCTGATATGGAAGCAGTGTGTTTGAGGTGTGCCTTTAAAAACATCCAGAGGTGTGCCTCCAATTAACTCAAATTTTGCTTATTAACCTATCAGAATTTTCCAAAGCCATGATGTCATCCATAATTTTCTATAATTGTTTAAAGGATGAGTAATCTTACTATCTGTAAACTTCTGTTTTTGAAGAACGTAGTACAAAAAAACCAAACCAAAACAAAACAAAATCTTTCTCTTGCTGTTCAGGCAAGAGTAAATGGAAATAATAGTGTATGAAAATTTCTGGTTTCAACTGAATATAAAGGAAGTAAACAAAAAGAAGCTCAGCACAATGAGCTACAGTGCTGCAAAAAGAACTCACACTTCCCTCTAGTGGTTGGTGGCATAAGCAAAAAAACAATGCATAAGTATAAACATAGGTCAGTGCGTAGCCTACATATATATATATTGATTTGCTACGAAGCCTAAATCAGGTTTAAGTCATGACATTCTGGTAAATAAATTACTGACAATACCTCCCCACCCCCCACCCTCGCACCCCCGACACACACACACACACACACACAAATTTACTCACAGAATGTGATTTCAGATTTAGCAACTTATATGAGACTACAGAAAGATGTCTGTGTTTCCATTCAGCCCTGAGTGGTTTATTTCATGGTTTTTGGGGAACTGCTCTATCAGCAGCATGTGTGTAAACGCCAGACAAAATTCCTGAGATTCTCATGATATTAGTTCACAAATATCAGCACATCACGTTTACAGAGCAGCTCCAGTTCAGGTTAAAAATAGTCCAGTCATAACACTTCCAAAAGAGTTGTCACATGGCCATTATGGAAAACTGCCTACAGCTGCCTCCACACCAACCGTTACCACGGAAACAGAGTATCATGCTTACTAGCTTTGCAATTTTCCATTGGCTTGTTACTTTGACAACAGGAATGTCAATTATCTGTGGCTGAAAAGAAAAAGAGATGACTGGCTTTTGTTTGCTCACCTCATTTCTTGCAAAGGTGATCGGTGCAGCAGTAACTAAAACCAGAAGCATTCCTGTAAATCAACACGGATCTAATTAACACGGTTCAGACCCTTTAGACATGCATTCCACAACCTAAAGCTGCAACATGTTCAGTGCGTTTCCAGCATGGATGTGTGGGCTTCGTACTAGTGTCTTCCACTTTCAGATGTGGTTTTCTTTTATGGATCATTCATCTCTGTCTGAATTCTCCTTTTTCAACATGATGTGATCAAAATAAAACATGACTTTTCAGGTCTTCGATTTCATTCAAAAAAGTATCCTTGATTCAAAGCATTTATTAATAATAACAAAAGAAGACTTATTTTTTAACTTCTTCATGTCCACTGCAAAAATGAGTTTGACAGTGCAATGAAATACATTGAAGTTTAGAAATTTTTTTTCTTTGTTCATAAAAAGAACATATTAACTAATTACAATAAAACAATATTTTTAAATTTTTTTTTGTCTTTTACTTGATTATGTATGTTTTTCAAATTGGAAAATTTATATGTAGGACTACTGTTTTTGACTTTTTATGTACTTTTTTTGTTTATTTTGTGTTTTGCATCTTACACCAAGAAGAATTCCTAGAATTGTATAATTTACCTGGCAGTAAAGCTTCTGTGATTCTGATACAAATGCTGTTAGATCAGTGACATTGGAAGACTCTGGGTTTTATCCTTTTGACCAGAGAAGTGATATCAGGAACATCACTTTCAGCTGAATATGGCAAAGTCGTAATAGATGGTGATAGATTTCAGCAGGAACAAGTCCCCAGTCTCCATTGCCCGGTGTTATACTGGACAACAAGATGGAGTGGTACAGCAACAGTGAGGCTGTTCAAAGCTTCAGTCAGCTTTTCTTCCTGAGGAGGTTCAAGTCTTTCAATATACGCAAAAAGATGCTCCACATTATTTATTTAGTTTTTTTTAAATCAATCTGCTGCTTTGAGCAACATCTTCTTTGTGGTGTTGAGTTGGGCTGCACATGAATTAAAGTAAAGGATATGAATAGGCTCAAGGAAGTCAATAGAAAAGGTAATGAATAATACTAAATACATTCATGGTTCAACAGATCCACAGCAAAAAAATTGAAGCAGCAGTTTCCTGTAGGACTGTCTCAGACTCATCTGGCTGCAGAGGAATATTTGGTCTTATTCACACATTGCTTTAGTTCGTTGAGGTTTTTGGGTGTTCGCCCAAGGTCCTGCTGCAGTATTTCAGCTGAGTTGAGGCCATTGCAAAATCATGATTATTTGATTTTGTTGTTTAAGCTGTCGGACAGCCTCATATTTGACTTTAGAGTAGTCTGGTATACAGAGGTGTGCCACTTGGTGGCTGACTGCAAGGTTCTGCTGAAACCAAACACAGCAACTGGCTTTCAACAAAAGAAGCACATCTATCCATAGGTTAATTATTTCTGAATTCTTGTGGTTTGTTGAGATGCAGTTTTGTGAACCTCAGTCATGCTTCCATGTTCAAGATCATATCACCTTAGCCTCTAGCTCTGCTGTTAGGAATCTTGGTGTCATTTTTTGATGAAGATTTGTCTTTTAACTCTTATGTGAAACTCTTACCAGTCCTAACTTCATAACATTGGCTCCCTGTTAAATTTAGAATTGAATTCAAATTGAGATTTCACTCACACTATGTGAGTGCGCATGTGCATCTACTTCTGAAATGCAGCGGTTGCTATGGTGATTGTGTGTTTGATTTAATGCACCGGGATGTTTCCTACATTTTAAGTTTTAGCTTGTTCTTAGAGACTTGTATTCTGGATGTTCATCAATGTTTCAATTAAAAGAAACAGTTTAGCATATTGTCAAGTGTTTTTAATTCCTGCCTACTCCATAGGCCTACAGTTAGCCTGCAGTAAAATACTAAAACGTTTTTATTTGTTCGGATTTTGACTTTGCTATTTTCAAATGCATGAAGTGAGAGAGAGGGGAAGGTTTTGGCAATAGTACTGGCAAGAATTTAAAACTGCTTTCACCCTTGTACTTGTTCAGTCTTCTTCTAATTGTGCTTAAATTAACTTTAATATGCTCAGTGGGGCCTGGGGCCTTTGAGATGTAGCTGTAGTGTTTAAT
>JBAMYA010044570.1:0-12374 GCA_037176975.1 Arrhamphus sclerolepis
TAAAGTAAACAACCCTCACTGAGATTAAGATTGAGCCTATAGATCATTTTTCTCCTTTTTTGCATTTTCTCTCAGTAAAAAATCATCTTTTTTGGCTTTTTTCCCCCCACTCTTTTTTCTGCCTCTGTTTCATGTTTCTCTCTGTCTGTTTTCCTTGTTTTTGTGCTGATTCTGTTCTCATGATCCACTGACCAAACATCCTGCAACTGTAGGTTTTTGACAACGAACTATTTTAATTTTTTAATATTTATTAAGTTAAACCATTTTTTGTTTTTACTCATCTGATAAATGACAAGAATATCTGAAGCAATGGAAATAGAATAATTTTACCCTATTTACTGTACATGTGTTTTGCATTTCCTAAAATAAATAAATAAATGAAAATAAATTTAAAAAAAGGGGAAAAAAAGATATGGGGCCAGTTTTGGAAGAACACACGAAATGTGTTGTGCTTTGTGTGTTTTTTTGTTTTGTTTTGTTCTTCTGTTTTGTTTACAAAGACAATAAACAGTTTGATAGAAGCATTTCATGCTTCTTTCTCTTAACAGATGGGAACAACGCTTATCATGCAATGAATTAATACCCAGCTGACTCCAGAACAACTATGCTGGACTCAGACTGAAAATGCTGCTTCTGACACCTTTTTACCTTGAGGAACAAAGAATACTGCACACCGAGGATTTTTTTTTGTTTTTTGTGGAAGTGAGCCATACTTGGAAAGTGCCGCAGCTTTCAGGGTGGATTCATTGTTTGGATGAGGAGAGCTTTAGTGCACATGCTGCTTCAAGTAGAAAATTAACATCATCCACTTGATAGATATAAGATATTAAATTGATGAAGAAAAAACATCACAAATACACTACAAAAATAGATAAATATATAAACCATAAAGAACTTACCAAATATATGAATCTATAGATCGTTGCATGTCGGGTTAGATCAGCATTCTTTGCAACGTCTGCAGCTGGTCCAGAATGCCGCAGCACATCTTTTAACTGGCACAAACAAAAACGTGATCACATAACTCCAGTTGTGACATCCCTCCATCAAATTCCAAATCGATTTGAAGATTTTATTTCCAACTTTTAAAGCTTTAAATGAACTGACTCCTTATCTGTCAGAACAAGAGTTTGGTGGTCAACCAGCCAGCTGCTCTTAGATTTTCCACGATCAAGACTGAAAAACAAAGGTGATCAAGCTTTTTCAATGGCAGCAGCAGAATTGTGGAATGACCAATCTCTTCATATTCACACTGCTCAGACTCTAGATATGTTTAAATCACTATTAAAACCATGTTTCTTCTCCGTGGTCTTCAACAAGAGTGTGATGCACAGACAGATAAATGGAATAATGCTATTTCTATTTTACTGTTTTGTTTTTTAAAGCTTTTTTTTATATATACATTGTTTTGTTGTTTTTAGGATGATTTTTGGTTGATTGTAAAGCACTTTGGTCCACCATGTTGTTTTAAATGTGCTATATAAATACACTTGACCTTGACCTCTGCGGTTCACTGTTGTTCTTGATTTTTGCTGCCAGCTAAACCAAAGTTTTATTTGTTGCTCTGGTCAATAAGAAAAGCTCGAAGTTAACGAGCTAAAAGTACACTCCACTTGTAGTGAAGTCATACTTTGGTCTATAAACTGATAACCTATGCATTGGTACAAAAGGAAAGGAAAATAATCCAGTCTAACAGCCCAGTCCAGTCATGGATGTAATTAGAGCAAACTGTTAATGTAAATGTACTGAAAGATCACATCTTAGAGATGTAGTTCCACAGAAGTAGGAACAGTGAGCTGGATTTATTTATTTTCCTTAAATTATTAGCTACTCTTTGATTTACTCTACCTTTCTCTCAGTCCAGTGTCTGCATTTGCACATTATGTTCAGCAAGATGAAATACGATGCTGAAGTATGACTGAGCCACCTGGACCTTGGGCATCGTCCACTTTTGGGGAAGCATTAAAACTTTTGCAATTTTTATTTTTATAGAGTCCCCCTAGAGGTGAACAGGTGAGCATGAGAGCCAAACCACCATTTACAAAAATCAAAAATTTAGTCTAATGGAATTGTAACTAATATTTTAATATTAAAAAAAATCCTGTTGAGCCACTTTAAAACTCCAGAAATGAATTTTCTCCTGTAGTTTGTTATATTCTCATACATATTGACTGTATAAACTATGGACAAGCCATCCATAGATACATGGTGCCATGTTGCAAAGACAAAGCTGTCAAAGTCAATGGCAGAGCCATTGGCTAGCGCTTATTCAAGCACGTCAAATTAATCTGGGCAACTGATTGGTCAGCTTTGTTGTTTAATATAAATTTATCTCATGAAGTATTAAAATAAAGAAATAAATCACCTCCCATACAGTTTTTATGGATGTAAAATCTAACTATAGAGACCAAAACAAATTTTTGCACCAGCACCCAGTGGTCAGTTGAGGAACTGCAGCAAAACACACTCCCATGATGAGCTTCAACCTGGAAGTGGGATGGTTTCCTGCTTGGGTGGTATAATGAACACCACATGAGTGATTGGTTAATCTCAGTAATTTAGTCTTCTCACCGCACAAACTCGTTCTTTTCACGTTGCTTTTCTTTTTTTCATGGGTTATCTTTTCTTGTGGTCTCCCATGTATGTCACGTTTACAGTTCCAGGCCTCTAAGGGCCTTTATGGATCTATTTTTCTTTTTTAAAAAAAATAAAAAAATCTTGAAGTAGCTCAGTCACTCTCCCTTCTTTCACACTGCTGCCAAGCTGTGTTTTTTTAAAACTACTCTATACAATACTGGTTAATGCATAGGTTTTGTCACATTTCTTGACACATTTAAATCTCTGGATGTCCATAATGTGTGTGGTAGCTGTGCTGATTAGAAAAGATAAACACAATCAAAAGGCAATCTTTTATGTGAAGTTGAAAAAAAATCCTCAGGAAGCAGAGTACAGCTTCATGTAGCTGCCACATACTGAGACCTTGTCGATACATACCGTGCAGCGTGCTCATTGGGAGCTGTCGTAACCCAGCCAGAGCTGCTAGGCATGTGTTTCTAAATGGAAGTAAGTGTAATTACAGAATGATGAAGGTAGGTAGCAGCCAGCAAGGCAATCATTTTCTCTGATTGAGACAGAAAAGTTAAGGTCTGAAAGGCCATCCATGTGTGAGCCCACAGCAGGTGCAATATGACGCTTCAATAAACCTGGCTGAAATTAGAAACTTCTCATTCTGTTTTGCACGCTTCTTGGACGTTGGAGGGACGCTTTCATTGACAGGTGGAGTCTGCACTGGAATGATGATATCTTCTTTAATGTCAATAAGACTCTCCCATGTTTCTGTTACTGCTCCCTACTGGAACATTAATCACTTTGAAAAAGGCAAATCTGAGCCAAGTTCTTTGATGCATAGGAGGTAATTGAATTTATTTATTTATCCGCAGCAATAACGGGATGTATTTCCCAGGCGAGATGAGGGTTTCATTTCGCTGAACAGAGCCAGAGATTTATAGTTCATGGGCACAATCACAGGGATGCTACCAAAATTCATACATTAAAATGAACACATATTTCAAATTAAATTATTCTTCTCTGCCCCGTGTCAGTCACCACAATAAAAAAATATTTTGTAACTAACTAATCATGATTTGTCATTGTCTCAGAAGAATGAGTAGACCTGAGGCTATATAAATTATGTGTGCTGGAGATTGACACTGATGGTACTAATCCTTTTATGCATTCCACGTCTAATCCAACTACTATCAAATGCATTCTCTGTGGACATGGTGCTGTGGATTACAGAATATATAAAAGCAACAAAAAAACCCCACTTAATACAAATCATAAAGAGACAGTTAAATGTAAGGATTTACACTGTGGAAGGAATCCATTATACAGTAAGCAAACATTGCAAGGAGACGAAGGGAAAGGTCTGCTGCAGTGACTTAAAGGGTTGCTTCCTCCAAATTTAATATGTGCCTCATTTAGCATCAAGACATACAGGCAGTCTTTTGAAAGTTCTTCCTTTCATATTTCTGGCTTTTGCACATTACAATACAGGTGAATGTTATTCTATTCCAGGGGAACCGTCTCTGTGGTCTAAACAGATCAATTGAATGTCTGGGATACCTAGAATACATGAAACACTGCTACTGGAACAAAAGATGTGTCTATTTGATGTTCTGATTTTCATAAAGGGATTTTTTTTTTCATTCAATGCCAGTGTGAGTGTGTGTGTGTGTGTGTGTGTACTTGTGTATTTGTTTGTCATTTGGATGAATTGAACTTCAACAGGTTTGAAAAGGTTGGTGCTGAAAGATCACTGTGTGTGATCTTTCAGGGTTTTCAACACAAACTGACTCGCGCTCAGATAAAAGATAAAAGCCACGAACCTGGCCAAGACTTTGGGCATCCACGAATGGCAAAATATGTCCAAATATAATGCATTCCTCCTGTCACTGTACATCAGATAGAAAAGTGGAATCCAGCAGAGCCAGCCATTTCACTTTGGCAGGAATATTAATTTTTCATGGTAATATGCCTAATGTTTAGGAAAGTTCTGTAAGGAGATTAAGAGGGCCACTTAGCTGAGAATGGGTAATACGACTGAGGATGTGGGTGACACAGTTGGATGTGAGAGGTGAAGCATCAGCCTCCCCAGGAGACATATTCTCGACATTAACCCCGTGCTGCGAGAAGCAGAGCTGATGCTGAGCTTATAATTAATGAACAGTGACTGATGGAACAAAAGAAAAAAAAAAAGACAATGTGAATTCTACTCTGGCAAAAAAGAAAGGTTGAGACTCCAGTGATTAATTCAGAGTTGTGAATAAAATATGTTATCTTATGTCTTTAAAATGCATAATATAAATATATATCTATTGAAAAAAAAGGTTGTTTGTTATTTCTCATGTAAATTTTAAATGGATGGGCCGTATTAACATTTTTTACATATTGGTCTGTGTGGATACGTTTATAAAACACATCATCATTTATAAATTTCAGAGTGGATTAAGCTCTAAGTAGTCACAACACCTGTCCTTATCATGGATATCAGGTACAAGAACAGATACAAAGCATGCCAATTTCACAATAAAAGCTCACAAATTTCACAGTGGCAACATTGTCCTTGATAATATCTGTAAATAAAAAGGAGAATGGGTATCTATACCTGATCATTGGGGTGTCAATGCCAGTCATTTTGAGGTGAAAGGCAGGGCTACACCCCGGACAGGCCGCCATTCCTCAATATTGAATGCATATTCAATGTTCCTCTGCGACAACTTACTACTTGTGTGATTTTATTTCTGATAGATGACAAGGTACATCAGTGACATCAGTGATTTGGTTTCCAAGTATCCGTGATGCTTTTAAATATGACTCATATGAGGATACTCTAAACTGGACAGGACAGTCTCAGGATATCTTACTGTAGCTCAGTCCTTTCCTGCTGTTCTGTAATAATGCAAACGTGTGTGCTTTCAAAAGTGCTAGTCTGAAAGGAAAGCTCAGTTAAATGCCTGCCTAATTAATTAGCTGATGCACAGGGTTATTTTGCCTTTTCTTTTCTATCTTTCTTTATTATCGGCCACAGCTCTCACTTCTCCTGCCACATCTCCTGCACTGCACTTTAATTCATAGAATAATTTATGTATACCACCAGGCTTCATTTCCCTTTACCCCTGAAGTTATGTCATCTGGAAGAGTTTTCATTCATACTGTAACTAAAGCTCATTTGTTCTTGCATCATTCTGCATGTACTGAAAGTTTTTTTTTGTTTTTGTTCATTTCAGATTGGAAAGTTGGTCTGAGGTTTGATTACACTTGTAAATTATAATAAAGTATAAAAAAATAAAATAAATAAAAAGTGTTCATTTATGTAAATGAGACCCCTCATGCCTTGAATTAGAAAATGGTACAGATTAAGAAGATAGATGAAATTTAAACTTGCCAAACATGAACATATAACAAAATGATAATGAGGAATTTTTGAATATTTCTCGGAGGCAAGAGTGCCGATAAAAGTGGCCCAAGGAGGATGATGTTTTTAAGTGCGTCCCAGGTTTAGAAGAACCTTGCTTTTATAAAATCAATGTAAAGGATCAGAGAGAAAATGTGCGCCACAATGACTGTCAAAGATCTGATCAATACTACTTAAAGAAGAAGAAGGAGAAAAAAACAACAACAATACAGACAAAAGTAAATAAAACAAAACAACAACAACCCCCCACAAACATCAGATTTTTCTCCTAGATTCCTCCTGTATTATGTGCAACCTCCTTTTTACAGTCAGGTTTACAAGTATTTGGACAGTGACAGGGTTCAATTATTTTGTCTTTATGCACCACTACAATGGATTTGAATAAAACAAATATCATTTTATCAAGGTGTAGACTTTCAGCTTTAACTTGAGAGGTTTTACATAAATACAGCCTTTAACATTCTAGGCAAAATACCACTCCATTTTCAGGAACACAAAAGTATTTGGATACAGTGACATACTTGTACACGTAGCCATTTAATCCTTGAATAAATATTCTTTGTAGCAAATGACCGACTTTTTCACACAACAGCCACCTTCAAATGCTGCGTGTTTGTGGGTCTTTCTGCCTTCAGTTTCGAGAGCAGACTCCTGACTTCGCCATTGAAGAATATTCAAATTATTTGCCATCAAAAAGTCTAAGTTTATTCTAGTTTCTTTCTATTTAGAGTCCTTAGTTACCTTTTCACTTTTGAAGTATTTGTCTGAATGTGAACAGAGAATATGGTCCTACACACCTGAGAATATGTTTGATATGTTTGTCAGCATCAGAAAAACAACAATGAATGTTTTTTTTTCATTGGCAGCCATACATGTCCACCCTATAACATTGCCTCCACCATGTTTGATACATGATGCGCTGTACTTTGAATCATGATCTGCACATTTCCTTCTCCGTACTTTTATCTTCCCATCATTCCGACACAAGCTCATCTTGGCCAAAGAAATCTTTTCACCATGGAAAGGCTACTGCAATCATCTATTTTAGTATTGTTCGGTGATCTCTTCCTTTCTTTGATATTTCTTTGATATTTTTGAGCTCAATAGAGCCTTTGTCTTTCTTCTTAAGAAAGTACAACACTTGTTATTTATGATTTATGGTTTTCTTTTTCAGCCTAATGATGGTCTCCTTCAATTGCATTGAGATTTCCTTGGACTTATTGTTAGCTCCACTCAATCAGCTGTCAAATACCAACGCAGTGTTTGATATCACCTTTCATCTGCTTCATTTGTTTCAAATGAAGGAGGGAACAGGCCTCACCTGACCAATTAGCTTCTTTTCAGTCAGTTGTCCAAATACTTCAGTGGCCTTGAAAAACTGTTGCTACAAGTCGTTGTAATTCCTAAATGGTATATGACGTTTTTGTGAAACCTAAAGCTGAAAGACTGCACTTTGAACACATCTTGATTATTGTATTTCCTATCCATTGTGACTGTGTAAAAAGGAAAAATCATAAAAACTGTAATTGTTTAAATTTTTCTGAACCTGACTGTTTATTCACGTAGGTTAGGTTTTTTTTTTTTAAACAAATAAATAAATAAATAAAAGTTGAGATCGATGCTTACTTTTTTCTTCCAGATGATCACCTGTTATTGCTTCGCTTCATGTGAAACTGAAAGGTCTAAAACGTTTCAACTCCTTGACCCTCACAGGCTCATTGAGTCCAGAGAGAGCAGGCAGAGATGTTGGGTATTGGTTGGTTGTATGCAAGTCAAGGTCATAAGTTTTCAAAAACATCACAGTTCACAGCTTAAGTCGTAGGGGCATGCTATCAAAGAGAAATGAGCTGAGTGCAGCCAAGTGAAAAGTAAGGACTTGACGCTTTTTCATTTTTTTTTCTCCCCATTTTCCGGCTTGAATGAGGAATTCATGCCCTTTGAGCAATCAAACGTATCTATACAAATGTGCAGAGACAGTTTTGTCAGGCATTACCAGCAAGGTTATGTAAAAAAAAAAAAAAAAAAGAAAAACAAAAACAAAACAAAACAGAGGGTGGGCTATGCAGATGCAATTTGTCACTGATGTGCTGCCACATTTCAGAGCAAACTACTTTTCAAATCACAGTAATGAAGAAACGTACCCCCTTACACCCCCTCCCTTCCCCATCTGCACCCTACATTACAAATACAATCACACACACACACACACACTGTCTACTAGAGTACATCAGCTTTCCTCCAGCTGTCATGCTTGTAGACACCCAGGCGGTGGCATGTATTCAAAATCAATTCTCAATGGTCCCTGCCACTTTTATTAAATTTTTCATAAACAGAAGAGACAATTAAGATGATGAGTTTTTGTGGGCGGACAGTTGAAGAAAGGCATTGCCCACTGTGCAGACTGTCCCTCCAAAGCATGCATTGCCCGCTGGGAGGGACTGTGCAGGATTGTTTGAGTAGGTGGTGGACACAGCAGAGATGCTCACAGGGCTGCTTCATTTTGCAACAGTGTCAGTGCAGCTGCAGGCGGTTGGACAATATGTGCCGTAACAAGGTTGGTGGCTAGCGTTTTTAATGAAGTAAAACTAATTCATTTGCTCTTTTAACATTAGGAATATTCAATATTGGTTATATTTAATAATTTAAAGACATAAGGTGAAAAATTAAAGGTAAATCCACCTTCTAAACTCCTTCTTGGCTTGTGTATATGCAGATTCATCAGAGGGAATAAAGTTGCAAAAAGATTATAATTATTTCACATATATTCTGTGGTGAAACATACATGCATATCTATCTATCTATCTATCTATCTATCTATCTATCTATCTATCTATCTATCTATACACACACACACACATATATATCTATATAGATATATATATATATACACATATGAGAAAACCAATTAAACTGTTGAAAATGGGAGTTGAAAAAATGTCAGGACTTAAGACTAACATTCCAGGACACAGTAGTACCACTGAAATATCATGTGTCAGCAGGCTGTTATGTCACAGACAGAAAAAGGACAAGAGCAGCCACAAAAGCAATGACACAAACATAAAGTACAAGCCTTGCTTTAATGGTATGCCCATGAATAGCCAGAGAAAATGGCATTGTAAGAGGCAGTTAAGTGACATCTCCTTCTGCAAGCCTGAGGCAGAGAAGCAGAGGCAGGAAAGGGAAAAAACAATGAAAGACTTTGTCTTGAGACATAGATGTTTGTGTCTAGAGGATCACTCCTGACCTCAGGGCCTTAGTTTTACTCCATTAGGTGAAGTGACCTGGGCAAGATTGTGGCAAACATGCTGAAGAGATTCTCTGAGAAAGACAGAATGAAGGAAAGTGGACTGGTGTCGGATGTGACATCCCAAAAGGGAAGAAAACTTCACTGCATGTTTCTGTAACTATTTCTCCAAAGCATGTGTCCATGTTTGTATTGTTAATACATATATAGCCTCTTGAGTGTTGTACTAGGAGACCTGTGACACCCTAAAATCCATTTGTTAAGAAGAAGCCATGTTGAGCATGATAACCGGAGAAGAAAAACACTCAAAAAGAACAAAGATCTGGTCTCTGTGGTGCATACTCGCGATAGCTGTTATTTTTTTTACGACGTGTAATGTTGATGAACTTGCATCATACATGTGGAAGACATCTAAATGCGGGAATATAAACAGATTCTAATTATTTTTGCAACCTTCGGCGCTTTGTGGTTGAGCAGTGGAGTGTGACAGATGCAGCTGTAAGGGTGTCTGTGTGTGTCTTAGACTGGTGGGAGGCAGGAGGACAAGGCAGCTAAAGGGCCCCACAAGAACGGAAACTTCCTAACATGCTCACACATGCACACACTTCTCTCTGAGCATCCAAGCCTCTAGCCTTTTCAACCCGCTCTGATTAATAGGTCTCGTCAGGTACCGTCCGTTGCCACTCACACCAATTAAGCCATTAGGCCTTTCCACATGGTTTGCTGCTCTTAAACAAACAGCAGGACCGCTGGGTTCTTCCTCTCTCTCCCTTTCAACAGACTCTGAGTCTCTCACCCAATCAGCGTCCTGCTGTGGGAGCCGTGTGCTTGTCCTCGTTTGAGAGGACGGAGAGACTGTCTTGAACTGAGCCCGTTAGCCTCCTACGGTGAAACTCAACTCAAAAAAATGGAGTAATAAAAGCAGAGTGTCAAACAGTCCTCCTGCAGTAGACAGCCCTCCACTGAGATCTCTTTCTGTCCCCTCCATGTGTACCTACAGAAAATAGATGTGCAGCATCTAAACCAAAGTCTTATTTGGATCTAAACCTTACTGGTTTAGCAGAGCAGCAAGGGAGGATGTACATTATCAGCTTCACTTGATTGGACGCTTTTAACCTCACTGGACCCTTGAAAGTTAATTGTCACTGACTCTCTGATGCCTATTTCAAGAAGCTTTCCAAATCCTGATTGAATATATTAACCTCCATATGAAGTGGACAATAAAATGTCCTCGTCTGTGATGGAATCTAGTGTTTGTGTAATCGGCAGCAACAACTAGTTCATGCAGCCTGCACTGCAACCTGCCTCCTTCTCTGTGACATATACCCTAATGAGGTTAGCCATGGATATCAGCAAGTCACACTATCTAATACAACAGAGATGGAGAAAGATGAGCTCTTAATGCTCAGTGATTTCTTCTGTGGATTCCAGCATGTTTCTTTGTGCTGAGGACGCCGCTGCTCGCCTGCGGTCTTTATGTGTGCTGTTTGTAGCCATCGCGTCACGTTAGCGTGCCAGTCAATCAAATGGCGGGGGCCTGTCTCTCATCAAGGTGCAGAGCGTGATTATCAATGCTTGGATGCGCAGAAATTTGCACCTCCCCGGAGTAAGTCCCCGCTGAGAGAGAAGGGCTCATCTGTCACACAGGCTGCTGTGCCCATCCAGAATGACAGATGTGCAGTCTGACTCAAATGGATGACAGCACTCTACATGGGGCTAAACACTAAATACATGCATGGACACTGACATACAGCTAAAATTAAATTGTTGGTCTACGTGTTGGTGCTGGCACACTGATATATGACAACTTATTATTCTCTGTATGCCTAAAATGTAGATTAGGTGATAAATATCTCAACTATTAATATTAGCAGGGAGCAGTGTCAGAAAATTCTCCTAAGCTGTAAAATCACAAAACAAAATAAAAGAAATCTTCAAAAAAAGCTAATTTGTGTCATGTTAATGATTGATCCTGATTTTTACTTTTATTTTATTTACAAGATGAGCAGAACAGATTATTAACCAAGATATTCAAGCAGTAAACTGGAGCTGTAACTAATCATTTTTCACTGTTGGGCCAATCCTCATTTCCATCCATTTTGCTCTTTTTCTATGTTTCCATTAGACTTTTGGAACTTTATCAAGTCTTCTGATCTGCAACAGTGAAAAGGTAGAAGCCAGTCACAGGACTGCAGGACTCCAGACCAGTAATATAAGCAAAGAAAGGGAAAGAGTGAAAATATATGAAAGGATGCAGAGATGGAGGAAAGGAAATGAGCCACAGAACTGCAGAGTGTCAAGAAGTTTTTTTTTTTTTTTTTTTTTGTCACTGCAGTCCCATATTGTCCCCAGAAAATGTCACTTTGCCCTTGGGAGGCAGCACTCTGAGGCGAGACTCATCTGTCCGACTGCATTTACCGAGATGTTCTGTGGCCAGATCCCGAGGACCCTCTGAGGCGTCCCACTGCACGTTATCTGCCAAACAACACCCCTCACCCTGATTGTTTCCCACAAAGCTGCAACTGGCTTGATCTCACAGCCACACACAATGTTTTTTGTTTTGAAAACTGAATACATATATATGTATATACACCTTCATTCATATGTTGATACCTCTGAGCAGCCAGGTTGCACACTAACCAAAAGTCAAAGGTACATGGTACATCAAAAATGAACTCATCGCAGTTTTAAGTGGTAAAAAGAAAAAAAGAAAATGTAATGGGCTGGCAAAATCTTGTTGTTCAGTCACTCGTTTATGATTTAAGATAATTATCTCCGCTGGCTCATCAGTTTTCTGTAATAGCATGCAAATGTATGCCTGAATCAAAAGTTAGCTCAACAGTGCAACATTAATGGTCCATTTCACCAAATGTTGTTTGGATGGGGGAACTATTGCACTTCTGGTTCTCATTAAAATGATTTAAGTATGTGCACATATTTTACTGTTTTTTTTCCATCTTGGCTGATTGTAATATCTGTAAATATATTTAAGTGATGAATATGTATTTTTACTGATGATTCTTTTCACAGTGAAGTGAGGTGTCTTGGATATCAAGCGATGTGTTATCATTTTAAGTCACTTCTTTATTTATTTGATTACTCACCCTCAACACTTATCAGTAAAGTAACATTTAAATAAATAAATCATATATA
>JBAMYA010044571.1:0-12374 GCA_037176975.1 Arrhamphus sclerolepis
CGTGTGTGTATATATATATATATATAGATATATAGATATATATATACACACATATATATACGTATGTGTATGTATATATATATGTGTGTGTATATATATATATGTATGTGTGTGTATGTATATATGTATATATATATATCATTATAGAGAAGGTTTTAATGAAGATGCAATCTCATGGCATTGGCAGGAAACTTCATGTATGCTTGTGCTTGACAGAAATATAGCGCAATATCTCACCTCCCTTTACACTGTATATAGTGCTGAAAGGGACGGACGTGCATGTGCACCTTTCCTTTCGGCACTCTGGTGTAAAGATGACCTCAAAGCCTCAGGCTCCAGAGAGTCACCTTATACTCAGGTGTGACATTACAGCGTGAGAAAAGCATGCTGGGAAAGCTCACAATGCTACCGAGATGAACTGCAGAAACAGACATAGAAGGAGACAGGGCACCTCCAGAGTAAAGTCTTTGTGTCGCTGCCCCATATTAACAATTTAATCTTCACACCTGAATAAGGCGATCAAATGAAAGTAACCATACTCACTGTTACATCCACCATCTCTGTCTCTTTCTGTCAGATTATGCGCTCATTCAAACTCTACAACATTTGATCAATTAAGCACAAAGATGACATGGCCAGTGTTTAACACTGTGATTATAGTAACTGCATGTGTACCTGACAGTCAGTAAAACACCAAATGAAACAATTATCCCTACAGTCATGATAACTGTATTGTTCAGTATTTGGCAATCACATGTCATTGTATTGACAGGTGTGTGTTATGTCTTGGTAGTATTCACATAAAGCACCAGTCATAACAGTATGGTCCTGGTGACACATTTTCTGCTAGGATGTTGTGTGTTGTACTGTACTGTATTAGACCAAGACACAGTCTCTAAAATAGATTAGTGAGACAATGATTTGCTATTAACAGTTATTATACTATTCATGATACTATGTTTTATTATGGATTCTATATTGACTGTATTAGTATCTCTTGGTTGTTGTTTTTTTTTTATTTTTATCTTGTTTGTCTCTGGGTGACCCGGTCCAGATTCGATTTAATTCAATTCAGTAATACTTTATTAATCCCTTAAGAGAATTTTTATGTTGCAGTAACTGTCTTTTTTTTTTAAGATTCCTCAAAGAGTTATTATAGATGGTTATTGCTGCTTTCAGGAAGGATCTCCTGTAGCGGTATGTGTTGAAGAAGCCTCTGACTGAAGACACTCTGTTTCTGAATCACTGTGTTGTGAAGAGGATGCTCAGGGTTGCCCAATGTGAGCTCCAGGACAGTCTCCAGAACAGGATGTACCCCGCTGCTGGGATGGGTTCAAGTCCTTCAAACAACTTGCACTTACAGGTTAATTGTGAGTGCTGATTGTGTTATGTAGGCAACACATCTCATTCATGGTGCGAGATGGTAATTGATGTGTTTCACTGATGTGATAATTCTAACCATAAATAACAATACCACAACTTGACAGTTTTGCACACACAAGCGCAGTCATACCTTCATAATACATATTACATTTAAATTTTTTGTGTTCCAAATAGAGTTTAAAATTTCAATTTGTGTGATCACAGGACCACATGGCATCATTTCTTGATCATTTCTAAGTATAGCTTTTTCTTGGCACGACTGACTAACTTGTACTTGTGGATGTCACAGTAAACTGTCTAAATTTTCTCCATAATTTGTTTTTGAGCCCATACAGTGATTTCAATAACAGATTTATGTCTGTTTTTAATGCAGTGTTGCCTAAAGGCCGAAACATCCTGGGCATCTAGTAGATTTTTGGTCTTACATATGCACAGAGATTTCTCTTGATTCTTGTAATATTTTGTATTATGTACATGAGATATTTAGAGTTTTTGCAATTTAACACTAAAGAACAGTATTCTATAGATCTTTTTTTTCTTTGTAGATGGTTACCCAACCTTACTTCTGAGAGACTTTCCTTTTTATACCCAGTCATGTCACTTAACTGGTCCTTTTAGCTTTTAACTGGCTTTTTACTTTTCTGGTCTTTTCTTGCTGCTTTCATGGTGTTTAGAGATATATGGCTGCAAAAAATTCAAAAATTAACTAATATTTTTCACTCACTCTCAACATTTCATATGTTTTCAGTGTTCTATTTTGAGTAAAATATGAGTTTATGACAGGTGAAAACCATTGGTTTCTGCTTTTTTCAGATTTTTATACAGCATCTGAATATTTTTGGAATTATTTCTAAATAGTTTCTGTTATTTATGTCATGCACTTAATCACTCCTGTCTGAAAGTTGATGAAGCTGCTTTGCCTCGCAACATTGCAGAACCTGATCCATTGTAGGACTACCTACAAAGTCAACCCTGAACTCTGTTAACAGTGCCAGTAAAGCTTGTTTGAACCCAGTCCATGATACATATCAGACTCCTCAGCCAGGTGTGCTGAGGTACACACCAGGATTTCACTGATGCCTGGACTTGTCTACCTGTTGAAAGTCTGCCAGGTGACTCAGAGAGGGAGGGGAACAGGTGGTGTGTGTGTGTGTGTCTGTCTGTCAGTGAGTGAGAGACGGAGAGGAGGTGGGAGAAGTAGCTTGGCTTGGGTGTGGTAAGATGCCTTGAGCACATTCCTTGTAGGAGCCGCACCCTGCATTTCTACATCTTTCTACCTGCTAGCGTTTGCTATCAGAGGTAGTTCATGTAAGCACACCTTCTCTCCTGAACTTCTCCCACTGCGATTCAGTGTGTTGTGCTTTTGTGCACTGCCTATGTCTATATGTGCTCCAGTCACACAGTTGTATGCAAACAGTCAACACTTCTCTCAATTCATAACATTCTCATGTTGACAATACAAACAAGCGAAATGAGCTCAGAAATATGGTCTACAAAATGTGCTTGTGTGTGCACACACGTGTGTGTGTGCGTGCAACAGATTAGGACCTTGATACTCGTGCAGATATTCACTCAAGAGGCACACCCTCATGAGCTGGATTGAACATACAGTCGCGATGTGTGCTGTTGAAGGTCTATCAAACAAGGTGTGTTAATCACATTTCAGGGTGAAGGACAGCACATAAACATGCCTACACGTGGTAGCCTATACTTTTATCTATATTGCACTTGATATCATTACTGGTGTATCTGAGTGTAAGTGGAAAACTGAAGCTATTCTCTTCATATTAACACAGTCATCATAAAGTATATAGTCATGATAAAGTGGAAGTCACGTCCCTTTGAAATTTAAAATCTTACTTATCAACAAACGTGACACTAATTTTTATCAGGTAATTACAACTTCAGATGAACAATAACAAATGACATTGTACACCTTGTCATTATTTATTTACAAAAATGGAACCCTAAAGACAATTTTACTGCTTCCAGAGAAGCAGTTACTGTTTATTGAGTTGCTCTTAAACTCCTCTTTATACCAGGTCTATAAGTTGAATAGTTATTTTCCAGTCTAATGCGGTCATCCTTCGAAAATAAACACACCAAGCAAAGGTGTTGCAATGGCCCACTGATAAGTCCAGACCTCAAATCAGATGGAAGACAGTGGTGACGAGACCTTAACAGAGCTTTGTATTAACACATTTTCACAAAACCAAAGCTATGTTTTAAAGGTGAGTGGATTAATCCCCCAAAATGGGAGACTGATAAAAAGCAGCTGAAAGTGATTACTTCAGTTTTGTCTGCTAAAGGTGATCCTATTAAGTATTGAATTATGGAGATCACTTCATTTTTTCACACAGTACTTCAGCATTATGGCATTTTTATAAATAAATAATATTGTGACATTGTAATATGCCATGTATTGTTTATCTGAGGTTAGCTCATTTTCATACCTGTTTATTGAGTAAAACCTTAAGAGCCTTAAGAGGCTGATCAATCATTTCCATGTGATTGAAGTTTGAGTGAAATCTTCTAAAAATGTATCAGACAAAAATTATGTACATTCATCTACTAGTTTGTGCTGTTTTTGACAAGAAAAAAAGCATTATAAATTCTGCCCAAATAAGCATTACAGCCTGCAGCAATGAGGCAGGTTTTAAAGGGTCTCTCATAGATAAGGGAAACTATTTAAAGAGTCAGCACAAGTGTGTAACCATTAGTAAACATTTTTTTTTCTATCTAAATCTTTCTAAGATAGAATTGGACAAAGTAAAAACAAACAAACAAACAAACAAACAAACAAAAAAACTGTCCAGTGTTCTGATAAGACACATTTTGACACTGATTTTGGGAAAACGTAAATGGATTGAAGAGTAAATGAACCCTCAAGCTTATTATCAAGTCCAGTTCAAACAACAGCATTAATGTGGTAGTACAGTGGTGCATTATTGAACATAGTATAAGCAGTTTGTACATCTGTGAATTAAGCTGTCTTGACTTATGTATCTTATAACAACATACCATTCAAACCACATCCTTTTTGGGGGAAGGACTTGCTTATTTCAGCAAACATTTTCAAACCATATTGCAACAGGATGGCTCAATAGCAAGTGTTCAGGTCACTCTAGTCAATATATAACAAGAACACAAAAACACAGCTGAGCAGCAAAAATCTTGTATCAAGCAAATAAATGAAAAAAAAAGTTGTCAGTGGTGAATCAAAACATTATAGATTCAATGTGTAGCCAGACATTAATCACTTCTAAGCTTTGTATGCTCAGTTCTCAAAGGATTTTCATACAAATCTTTTAGTAACTTTTCTTTCGTAAATGTGTTTCTTTTCCCTCCAGTAAGTTTAATTACAAACTGTACCATCCACTAAACGTCCCTAGCAGATGGACAACAGCTGGTCTCCTCAGCTGATAAATATTTAGCTGTTAAAACAGGAAGTAGTGCAACACACTGGTAAACCTGCTCTTGTTCTAGCTTCTTCTTCTTCTTATTATTATTATTAAGAAACACTGCTGGCATCAGTTTCAAAATGATAACAGTTTTAAAGTAGTAGTTCCCAAGTACAGTAATAGTTTCAAAGTAAATAAATAATAATTATTTTTAAAAAATGTTTCTGCGTTCCAGCTATTTTTGAAACAGGCTGAGTATAAACATGTAGTTAATGTAAATAGAGTAGTTTGTAAAATGCTAAAACTACAGTTTTATGCTAACTTGACGTGTTACCATGGTTACCTTTCACCGCTATCATTAGACACCTTGCTAAAGTAGTTAGCATACTCGACACAATAATGCGCAGAAATTAGAAACGGTTCACTTTTCCGATTGTTAATTTAGCTTTTTCTTTGTGAGATGAGTAATTATGTATTTACTTATTTATTTATTTATTCACTTACTTATATATATTTGACAAAGGTTTTTAAATTAAACTTTATGTGAGAGTTTGGAGTCCGACCGTTGAGGGAAGATCAACAGCCAGGGCTGTTAAACGGCTTTTGAAATACACCGCAACGAAAAAACTTCCAATAGTTTCCAGCTCCTGGCAGCTCTGGGAGGAGTCTCGTCTGTGGGAAGGTCCTCTGCCTGTCAGGAATGACCCTGCTGCTTCCTCGTTCACGTCTGTACTCTCTGGGAAACTTCATGGTAGGGGCTTGAGTAGGATCACACACCGTCGAGTGGAGCGCTCAGCTCGGACAGGGAGCAGGCTTCGCGTCGCAGTGGAGGGTGCACACCGGGGGGGTTTGGGTGGAGCTCCTGCCCCATCTGAGGAATGTGACATACGCACGAGAACGACGCCAGAGTCAGCGTTTTCTCCGTGGAGAGCTGCGTGCCCGTGGGTACAAAAGACAAAAGAGGGAACAAGTTGTGCAGCAAAGTGAGGAGGTACGAAGTGACAATAATGAAGAACTGTGCTAATATTATTAAAGACAAAACTATTTTACAGAGCGCCAATAACATCATATACTTTCAAGTGTATCTTTCTATAATATATGTTTGTCCTATTTTCTTATCCTGTATCTATATGCTACCACATTCAAGCAGTATCTCGTTTTTTTGTTTGTTTGTTCTTTTTAATTTATTTTCATTATCTCTTCAATGAGAGTGAAATAACAAAGAAAAAGTGAAATGCGGCATGCTTTCCTCATCGGTTTCTAGAGGATTAAGTCATCCAGGTGGCTGCTGTGCATAGTAAAACCTGCACAGTACTGCTGTTCCAGTCTGGAGACTGAAGGATCCGTGTTGGATTCTGCCAATAAAACTGTTCCCTTTCCACTCATTTGAGAACATTTATGAGAGAAAAAAATAGCAAATGGAGAAAATAAATTCATATTAGTGATCACATATATTTAAAAAGCTAGCTATGACCATCCCTTGGGCAATTCTGTGCATGCACTGCTCCTCATTGTCATTTGTTTGAGATTACAGCCTTTAATGATAAAAACTTGTCTGTTGAGCCAGGAAGGTTGCATGTCCTCTCCTACAGAGTTGTGTTTGTTAGCTGTAATGGTAACTTAATTACACACATATAGCAGTTCAGTTTAACAGCTTCTGTCCTTGATTCACAGTGAGTCACTGTGTAGAAATGGTCCAACATGTGGTTGTAATTTTAGTGGAAAAGTTTGAAGTACCAGCTTTTTCTTCTGGTGTCTCTGCGTCTTAATTCAATCTTGTCAATCTAGCTGTGTGGAAGTGGCTGCATCCTATTGTAAGTGTTCTCAAAAAAAGTGGTAAGTTGTTTTCGAGCATTAATGTACTTGTGGGAGAGCAAAGTTAGATGAACAGAAATATTTTTGTGCCTTTACTGCTGGGTTTTCCATTCAAGTTGACCGCAGGCCTGGAGGCAGCTGGAACAGATGACGGCGACTTCAGTGGACTTTTTTTTTTTTAGTCTACATAAGAGAGGAAGATTTGAGCTGTTGTGCCTTTTCACATTCACTATGCATTCATCTGACCTTGAGCCATCTTTGGTTTATCATTCAACTGCTGTGCCAAGGTGTGATGATAATGAGAGAAACAAGTAAAGCACTGTGTATACACTAATCTCTCTTTGTGTATCCTACTCTGACAAAAGTGGCACTGAAAGGTCCTGACAGGACCATCAGGAGATAACTCGCTCAGCCCTCCAAACCTGTTCTCAGGTATTCCCTGCTTTTTGCATTCACGCCAAATTAATTGCACAGTGAGAAGAATGTTGGATCAATCATAGTGTTTGTTTAGTGAGGTGTGTTCGGATGTGTGTGTTCATGTGGGAGTAGAGATGCATTGACAGTCCTCGATAGTTTGTGTCTCCTCCGGCTTTCCCTTATTCACATGTCGAAAATCATAACATTTTAGAAGCTTGCCATGTTAGTGTTCGTGCAGGAATGCTCACTGTGAGCCATTCTCACGCTTAGAGAGCAAACAGTGTGCACATTTGAATACTGGCTGTACCAGCCTTAAGAAGTGTCAGTCTATTGTCACCTGCTTGAGTCAGTTTAGTCTCTTCAGTCCTGCTGTGTTTATGCTGCATTTCAGGGTAGTCTTGTCCTCTTGTGAGAAAGTTTTATTACTAAAAGAGGAACTCTGAAATCCCAATAGTCATGTGTCACTTTCTGCAGTTTGATGCTCACAGTAGTTGCTATAACAACAAACAAAGCAGTAGTATTTGTTTTGATATCCTAGCAGTCATCCAGGTGAGGTGGGGAAAATCTTTCATGCCTCTTACATTGTGGTATTTCTCTGCCACCTCATACCAAGTGACCCAGAGGTGAGGAGGGGTTGGAAGACGCCCCCATGCTCAGTTTAATGCCACTGTGTTTGAGTAAGCTTCGTATGTGCCTCAGGGGTAAAATGTTCCAGTTTGCTGTCCTCCTCGAGGGAGTTTAACTGTCAAAAATATGAAAATCAGTTGAAGGTACACTGAATGATCCATTCGCACAAAACAAGTGACTTTAAAGACTTTGAATTCTGGGAAAATGATGGTCTGACTTCTCTTATTTTCTGTCTTAAAAGGGTGTCAGACTTGATCAAAAATGAAAATAGCTGTCTTTATCATTATATCATAATTTAAAGGGTGATCACGATGGGATCTTTGGCCGTTGTTATCTGGCACCATATGGTTCACAGCATGAATGAGGTTTGCACATTATAATGAGCACACACAGGTGCATATCTGTCAGCTTGTGGCTGTTATTGCATGTCCACAGGCGAGCGCCTGACTGTACAGTTCACGTTTAAACACATCAAACTGCAACTCACTTAAAAATAATGAAAAAAAACAAAACAAGATTTAACTACTTTGCATGGAAAGTGGGCAGTAGCATTTAAGAATAACAGTACACAACAAAAGACTCGTTTCTATGGCTCAAAATGAACGAGGAAACAGGATGTCAGCCATTTTACCCACAGATGAATCACCACACAGCAAGGCTGCTGTGCCAGACCAGGCAACTCGGTGACTCACCAGGCCGCTGAGTAAAGCGGGTTCTCCCGCTGACTGTGGGTTGGGCTTTATGATGTTTGTTATATTCTGAACTGTGCCTAAATGTTTACAGAGAGCACGTCTCACACACACTTGTGCAGTAGGTACAAGCTGAGGGATCAGCCAGACCCCCAGGTTACACACCTACACACACACCCTTGTTATTTAATCAGAGCAGCATTTGGACATAGTTCCTAAGACTGTACATTTCCATAAAGATTTATCTCCCCAGTCACACTTCCTGAGTGTCACACGTTCCTGTGTATAAAAGGAGCTCGTGCATAGTTCCTCAGATTTACTTACTGGTTTAATATAACCACACTAACAGTTTAATGGATGTTAATTGGGTGGCCTGTCCAGAGTACAGCCATCAGGACTAACTTAAATATAATTGAGTGGATATCCTGATTAGCTGAGAAGAAGATGGAATGAAGCCTGAAATGTTTGTTGCTGGTGTTCATCATCTATTTGCCTTTATCTAATTTCAGTTTTTTTTTAAGTGCTCATAACATCCATGTCATCCTTTGTTTTGTGTCTACAGATGTTTTTCATCAAAAGTATAAAAAGATGTCACAAATATTAAACAGGGCTCAAACCACCACATATTCAGAATAAGTTATGTGACAGTGGTGCTTCTCCTTAAGTACTGAAACTGTGCGCTTAAAAATCAGTTTGCTTTCATTGTCATATTTTTCACTGCAAGATTTAAATAAGAACATGAGGTATGACGCACCGGTAAGACAAGTTTACTCAGCAGTAGATGAAAGAACCTGTCGATACACCTCCTTCCTCTCCCTCTCACCTCTCCCTTACTTTCTAACTTCTCTCTTTTGTGACTTTTGAATGTCTTCCTCTCATTGTGTTTTTATTTATCATTTCTTTTTTTTGTTCCAACACATGTGAAGTTTTCTCACAAGCCAGATTAAATTTGACCCAATCAATTGGATTATTACAAGAAAACATTTCATTTCTGAATGCAGCTCAAGTGTTCGATAATTCTGGAAGATAAGAAGAGTGACAGATACTTTACAGTAGCATTTATATTTTTCGTCATCACAAATTCAGTAGAATTTAGCTCACTATGGTTACAAAATGACAATGCATTGTGCAAAGTGCTTCACTTTAACTATGTCACATTAACCTTTAATCAGCAGCATTTATCTCATTTAAAAATGGCCAAAGATAGAGGATCATGAAGACCTAACAATACATTGTAGAAATAAGATTAGGTATTAAGTATTGCACTTTGAGTTTCCTTTGTGTATGAAATATGCTATACAAATAAACTTGCCCTGCCTATCCAAACATGTGACACTTTTGGTCACCAATAATTCTAATTGCATCAGAATCTCAGATCATATAGACGAGAAAATTAATCATTTGATAAGTTAAAGGATAGTTTAAAATGCAGATGTGCTTATTATAGCTTATGTTATTGTTCAGAAGATGCAAAAGAGCTTGTGATCCCTCATAAATGAGGCCTGTTGTCCATGAAAGAAGTGCAGATTTGATTGATTGAAGCTTTGCTAAGATGTGTCTTAACTGCCAGTTTGATAACTTTACTGCTAGAGAGCACAAATCTATACAACAGCTTCTGTGAAGTTTGGTCTGAAGATCAATTTTGCACATTTTCTTGCAGATTTGAAATGAGATTTTCACATGGGTACTTTGAACTTGGACTTAAACTTCAACAATAACTAATAAAAAGCTAACGGATTAGTTACATCCATAAATGCACCTTCAAATTTAAGATTGAGCTTAATGGGTTATCAATTAGACATAGACTTTGCTTGAGGTTGCTTTTTCATACATTCACCACAGAGAGAATGCGATTATTGATATGAGATGTGCTCTTGCTATTGGGAAAAAAGCTCTATAGCATCCAAGAGCACAATCTAGACATCACACTGTTTTTCATTACCAAAAGTCAAGGAAGGTAAATGCAGCTCCTGTTTATCCATAATAATAGTTATAGTGGTGCGGGTGCTACTTTATTCTTGTTTCTTTGTTTTAAAGCATATACAGACTGAAATTGGAATCAAATCAAAACACTACAAAACATCTTGGTCTGAAAAGATGTCATTCACTGAGCAGTTGAGAACTGTCCAGAATCTCCATTACATCCACTTTGTGCTGGATTTGGATGCCCCAAAACTGTATCTCATTTCTAGAGACACCTCCCACAGAAGTGGAGTTTGAATCTCTTAAAGCCAGCTATTTTTAACAGACGTGTAAAGACATGGTTAGAAATTGAGCTGTTGTGCTGTATTTCAGCTCTATTTTTGTTATTTTGTCACAGACATTTAATTATTACTTTGGGGAATTGTGTCATCTTGTAAAAACAGAGTATAATATGTGTCATCTAATACCCTGGATTTGACTCTTCAACAGAAGTTGCTTTGTGTAAGTGGTCATAGGTAACCCGTCCAGCTGTGTATCCTATGACAAAGCATTCTTCCTTTCACCACCCAAAAGTATATTTAGTTGAATTACAACAATTGTGTGTGGTTAATGAGGGCGTGGTGTGTTATTACAGTAAGTGCAATGAAAGAAACTTGTTTTGTTTAGTTGAATATTTTCTGCTAACTCTTGAGATAACGCTGAGATTCTAAGCAGATAAATTAGTTGTCTCAAACAGGTTTCATAGATGCTCACTCTGTGATTTTTCTTTTCCTCCTACAGGCTCAAATTCCCCTTAAACTCTATACCTTAACTTTTGGCTACACCTGCTCCAACAATGGCACACCGGTCTCAGAGTTCATCGATTGGTGATAATCCTCTCGACCCAAACTACCTGCCCCCTCACTACCGGGAGGAATACCGTCTAGCTATTGATGCTCTGATAGAAAATGACATACAGGTACACTTGATGTTTTACATGTGTACTTTTTTATGTGTAAATAATGTTTTAAAAATACAGTTACACTGTTTTTACACGGTTCTGGACTTGTGTATCTTCTTTCTCATCAGGGCTACTATGAATTCCTCCAGACGGCAGATGTGGTGGGTTTTCTGTCGCAGACAGAAATTGAATATATCAAGTCCACACTCCAAGGACCCACCCAGAGCTCTGGTGTCCCAGAGCTGATGTATCATGAGGGAGGTCTCGAGACAGAAGGCTCCTCCGACACCTACTGGCCAATGCAGTCCGACTTGGCTGCACCAGGGCTGGACCTGGGATGGCCGCTACCACAACACAGCTTCATTGGGCCCACGGAGGTTACCACTCTGGTAAACCCTTCCGATCCTGACATGCCGAGCATCAAAGAGCAGACCAGGAGACTGATCAAAAATGCATGCCAAGTAAGTAAAAGGAAGGGTATGGAAACAAGTCAAAGTGTTGAGGCGTTCACACTAGCTTTGGTTTTTACAAAGATAATTCTGAAAAAAAAGGGGATCTCAAGAGATCAAAAATGTTCCCTGATCAAAACTGAACATATTCAAATTTAATACTGCAAATATGCTTATATTTATTTTTTGTGGGGGTTTAGCTGTGAGGTAATTTTATTCCAGTCTTATCACTTCCCCCACATAAATAAACTGTTATCTTTGGGGAAAAAAAAGTTGAGATAAAGGGCTGCCTGTAACTTGTGTGTGCAAAGACATTATGCCATCTCAGTGATAGTGTAATGTTTTTTTTTATTTATCTGCCTCCAGCAATGTAAAAAAAACACTACATTTTACTTTAACTGGTTGAGCTGCAGCTAAATTAGGAATATGATTAACAGGAACCTCAATGCCAAAAGTCAAGTAGTTAAACCAGTTCATGTGATGTATCAATCCTTCAACATTTTCAGTGTGGATCTTCAATGATTTACACAGATGCGTCTTAGTCTGAAAGGTCTAAATGCTCAAATGAGAATTCAGATTGTGATTATGACACAAATAATGACTATGTGTGTGTGTGGGTGTGTGTGTGTGTGGGGGGGGGGGGGGGGGCCTGGGAAGGAGAGCCCCCCCACTTGAAATCAAAAAAACCCCCGTCTAACCCCCACTCCCCCCAATGAATTTGGGGTGGCGG
>JBAMYA010044572.1:0-12373 GCA_037176975.1 Arrhamphus sclerolepis
TATTTTCAGTATACTTCGTGCAAACTGGATTATTTATGGTTTGATTATTACAGACTGATATATATGAAAGGTTAGCAGCAACATTTATTTATATTAAATAATTTAAAAAAAATTTGTAATTTCAAATTTAATAAAATACGTTAAAGACTCTGACCCATAAATGTGTGTTGGACTAAAACAAGCTCTCAAAATGCTGATGAGAATGGATGTGCACAATTTGGGTCTTTGATGTATTTTGGTGCATGTTGTTTACAATAGTCTAATAATGAAAAATAAATAATACAAAAAACACCTTGCATGTATTATCAATAATATTTCTGAAATATATAATAAATTAAAAGCCAAAAACACAAAAATGTGCTTCAGTGCATCAAAGGGTTAATCATCCATTTATGGAGCTGTGATTTCTCCGCGGTCCCCGCCGCACCCACAACTATTTAACATTTCACGAGTTTGTTGGCTCCTCAGGGCGGGGGGGAGGATTGACTTCTTTATTTTCCATGCATTAATTCCTCCTGTGCTCCCAGACACCGCCGCTGCCATTTGCAACTATTATTAAAGTCATATTTCACAGCTTAGTTCATAAAATCGCACAACTTGTTTTAAATTAGCAGCCCACCTCCACCCCCACCCCCAAACTGATGGGTCGGAGGGAGGGCGTCACTCAGCTCACATCAGGTTCAGGTTTGAGTCTTGGCTTCTGTTCACATGACAGCGAATTTCCTCACACCATAAATATCATGTTGATGAGGCTGTAAGTGTCTCAGCTTTGGCGAACCTGCTGCATGCTCACGAACTGTAGAAGAAGAACTGGACAAAACCCCCGTGATGTCATTAGCAGTTGGTCCAGCTGTGTAACGAATGCAGGTCTCAGTGGCACTCCACCACTTCCCTTTTTGGACGTCGTTGATTACTAGGCCAGTTAGTTGCCCCCTCTGAAACCTGAAAGCTGAAATTTAGAACCGGATGACGAGAGACTATAGCTGTACCTAAGCTATAATGCTAACAGCAACCTAAGCTAACAGCAGCTAGCCTCAGCTACAGGAAGCTAATCTCATGGAACAGCACCTAACAGCTGAAATTGGAAATTAGTCTCAGCTAACCTAAGCTAACAGCAGTTATTGTAAGTTAACAAGAGCTAACATAAACTAAAAGCACCTAACCTCAGCTAATAACAGCTAACCTCAGGAAACAGCAGCTAACCTCATCTAATAGCAACTAACCTCAGCTAAGGGGGAAAAGGCTTGAGGTCCACCCGGAGTCTACCTGCTAACCAGATTATTAGCACCTGTGTAGCCTCTACTGCTAGCCAGTTTACCTATGAACAAACATGGCTCACAGACTGACCCTTTTGTGACATCCAGTTCCCTCAGGCTCCAATCCAGTTCCAGCATGTTACATCTGGTTCCAGCTGGTTCCATCCAGTTCCAGCTGGTTCAAGAGTGTTCCCACATGTTCCATTCAGTTCCAGCTGATTCCAGTGGTTTCCATCTGGTGGAAGAGTGTTCCAGTGTGTTCCATCCAGTTCTGGCTGGTTCCATCCAGTTCCATTTGCTTCCAGTGTTTTCCAGCTGGTTCCATATGGTTTCATCTGTTCCAGCCAGTTCCATCCGTTTCCAACTGGTTCCAGCTAGTTCCATCTAGTTCTATCCAGTTACTTCAAGCCAGTTCCATCGGGTTCCATCTGGTTCCATCACATCTGTCCAGTGTGGGGTGGGTCTGGTCTATCCAAAAGAAAATTTAATTCTAGCTGCAATTTTATAATAAAAGTTTCAGAAATTTTTGTTTAAATAAATAAGTAATTAGAATAAAATCCAGGTTTTGTGTAATCAATGATTTTTGTAAATCATTATTTAAAATCATGATTGGATTTCAATAAATTGTGAAATTTGAGATTTCAGGACAAAATTTCAGTTCAATTTCAAGCCTTGTTTTACAACAAAAATGAACTATTTTTATTTATTGATGATTGTGGAAATAAATGACTGTGAAATAGAAATAGTAGTACTGTAATTATATTATATACTGACTTCACTTGGTCTATCCCAGGTCTTTTGGGATAGACAAAGTGTTTTCTAACAAGCATTTTCTGGTTGCTATAGTAACAAGTTTTAAAATAGCCACGTCTTCATCTAAAGACGGAGGTTTGAGATCCACCAGAGTCCAAAAAAAACATCACTCCTATTTTTAACACTCGGAACTAGTGAAATCTTTGAGTTTTTAGAGATTTGAACAGTTCTGGGATTATTTTTTTTCTAATCCTCTCCTGTACATAATTAAAAAAAAATCTGTTTTAATAGATAAGTATTTCCTGACCACATCAATCAAAGACAAACTCAGAGAACTTTAAACTTGGTTATTAGCGTCACTTATTATTTCAGTTTCAGTTAAACGATATGAAACATTAACTGAAAATGACAATCAGGCTTGATTATAACAGCTGAAAATCATGATCAGGGTTGATTATATCAGCTGAAAATCATGATCAGGGTTGATTATATCAGCTGAAAATCACGACCAGGCTTGATTAAAACTGCTGAAAATCATGATCAGGGTTGAATAAAATAGCTGAAAATTATGATCAGGTTGCAGGTTGGACTAAAACAGATGCCCATGTGAGTCCAATACCACCACCCCACCACCCCCCCTCCCCCACCGCTCACATGTGGCTGTTTCAACTGCTATACGAGTCCACAACACAACTGAACAATGTGTCCCTGCGTCATAAAAGCTTTAGTGTGGTCTTAAAAGTTCACATCCTGTTTTCCTCAGAAGGCTGAAAAAAAACACACAAAGATGCTGCTGATGATGATGTTTCTGCCGAACCGCAGTTCCCCATGTTTACCAGATAAAAGTCACCTCCTTTTCATCAGAATTATTTTGAATTATTTCTGTTTTTCAGCATAAAGGCAGAACTTTTTGTCAAAGAGTTGCAGTTTTGTGAATGGTTACTATGTTTACGTAGTAAGTTTTTTTTAAAAAGAAAAAAAAAGTCTGGATTTAGCTTGTTTCACTGTTTTACAACCAAACTGTACTTTTACAACAAAAACATACCTAACTCTACAAAAGTTAACATTTTATTATTTCACCACAAAAAAGGCGGACGGGATTCGATTTGTAAAAGTCGTGATTTTGTGAAATCTTATGACAAAAATTTACTTTTCTCAATAAAGTTGTTACATTTTCATTTCAGGACATAAGTTTTATTTTTATGCCAAGAAGTCTTACAACAACAACAACAACAACAACAACAAAATATATATATGCCACTCATGAAATTCTAATGTTATGTCAAAAAGCTAACTTTTATGACTACAATTGTAAGTTTAAAAGTTTTTATTTTTGCAAAATAATGGAAGTTTACGCTAAAATATTGCAATTATACCACAAAAGCCTTGATTTTTAAAAAGCTGCGATCTTGAAAAATGTTTGTTTAATTTTGTATTATATTCCATTGTTTATTATATATTAATTTCTTTAAAAGTCATAATTTTGCAACAGTCACTATTGTATGACAGACATTTGGGACTTTAACAAAAAACAACAACAACATGCAGCCTAACTATAAAAACCACAATTTTATGAAAATATCTGGGAATTAAAATGTTGCAATTTTGTAAATTTTGTGACTTTATGACAAAAAAAGTAGAGATTTTCTGAGATGAGAGTTGAGAATTCTTATTTTTAGGACAAAGTTGTGATAAAAGAAGTTACTGATTTAACAAACTTCTTGACAGTTTGAATTTCCTGTTATAAAGTTGCAATTTTGAGAAAGTCCATAAGACAAAAAAATTAAAAACATTACACAAAATTAAAAATACAATTATCATTATTATTATTATTTTACCAAAAAATTCTACAAAGGTTTCTTATGAAAAAGACAAAAGTTATGATGTAGCAAAATTTGTGATTGTAGGACAAAAAGTTGTAATCTAAGTTTAAAGACAACATTAGATTAAAAAGTTAGGATTTTACAACCAAAACTCTTGATTTTAACATCAAACAGCTGTAAGTAATGAAGCATGTTGTCGTTAGAATAATTAATGAGTCAGTGGACAAATGATGACTTGCATCAAAATGAAACCAAAGAGAAACTTTTGGCGTTAAAACTCATCTGATTACGAGGGCCAAATCACCACCAGCAGGAAACCAGCTCAGCCTCCAAAGATCAAGAGGCAGGAAATACCTGCCGGTGGAGGGCCACCTCACTAGGGTCCCGGTGGGTTTACTGGAGCAGCTAATGGCTCCGGCGGCGGGGCCCAGGTCCCGTGTCCCTTCCTCATGAACCCACCACATGTCACTCACAGCTCCAACGGACATTCACACGGATCCACTTGAAGCGGCGCAGATCCAGGATGAAGAGGCCCTCCAGGGGCCACGTTTCTCACATAGAGGCCAAGTATTTGTCCAGCGTCCTTGTATACAGTTTCATTTTTGGTGAGAGCAACAATGAGAGAGACACCTGAAACTGATATATTGTTTGAAAACATTTAAAACACCCAGGTTACTTGACTGGTTTCGATATTTCAGTACAGCATGAACAGGTTTGGACAGGTTCAGACAGGTAGAGGAACTGCAGCCTCTACTGGTCATTAGAGGATATGCAGTAGTAGTCAGTCCAGGAACTGCACTCTCTAGTGGTCATTGGCAGAAGTGCAGCCTCTAGCAGTCATTAGAGGGACTGCAGCCTCTAGTAGTCATTTGACGAATTGAAGTCTCTTATGGTCATTAGCAGAAGTTCAGCCTCTAGTGGTTGGTAGAGGAAGTGCAGTCTCCAGTGGTCATTACAGAAACTGCAGCCTCTAGTGGTCATTACAGAAACTGCAGTCTCTAGTGGTCATTAAAGGCCAGCCTCTAGTAGTCGGTAGAGGAACTGCAGGTTTTAATGGTCATTAGAGAAACTGCAGCCTCTAGTTGTTATTAGAGGACGTGTAGCCTCTAGTGGTTGGTAGAGGAACTGCAGTCCCTATTGGTCATTAGCAGAAGTGCAGCCTCAAGTGGTAGGTACAGGAACTGCAGCCTCCAGTGGTTGGTAGAGGAAAAGCAGCCTCTAGTAGTGAGTAGCAGAACAGCAGCCTCTAGGGGTCGATAGAGGAACTGCAGTATACTTTATTTGGGTTAGATTTGGTTTGGTTGAGTGAAACACTTCAAACGTCGTTGGTCATTTAAACATTTACAACCAGTCCGGTTGATGTACGATAGTTTTTGGTGCCTGCAGACTTCTGCAAAAAACTATAAACAAAACCATCAGGACTCCATAAAGATTCCTGGTAAATAAATAGGAGGAATTCTGCTGGGGCCATTTAAAAAAATAAAAGATAGAAACTGAACAAAGTCTAAATTCCTGGAGATATGAACCACACAAACGTACTTTCCACATCTGATACTCGGCACACATAAACACTTGACTCCCACACGCTGGCTTGACTCACACACTTGACTCCACGAAGACGAACGAGGTGCTCAGGGCCCCGCCCGGCCCCCGCGCTCTGACTCACGCAGGAAAAAAAGATTTAATCACCAGTAAATTGGCTCCGTGGAAAATGATTCGCCGGGGCATAACGTGCATGTGCGAGCGATTTGGACTCATTACGCCGTGATCTGAAAGGTTATGGAATTAAAACCAGCATGAAGGACGGAGCTTCCAAGGGCAGCGGGAGCGGCAGGGGCCCAAGAGCAGCGGGGGCCCAAGGGCAGCCGTGGCACCGAAAGTGGTGGGGGCCCACAGAGGGTTGGGGTCCTGCAAGTAGCGGGGCCCCCAGAGTGGCTCTGTATGTTGTCAGACAACGCGCTGCCATGGCAACATGAGCTGATTTCTGGGTAAATGAGGTGTTTGTTGTCAGAAATGAGTCTGAATGAATATTTGTTCGGGTAATTAGCTCACATGTTTTCTGCGTGAAGACCAGATAAAACTGTCCAATTGTAGCATGCCTCAAATACAACATGTAACTTTTTTCATTCTGTAATTTATTTATTTAACAAGTGAGCCAAAATGTGAACAATACTAAGTACCCCAGTGATTTATTAGCTTGTAGATCCTCCAGCAGCAGTAAGATGAAGTCATGGTTTCCTGTGTGGCGGAATAAAATAATTCTACTGCTAAGAGGTCGCTGCAGATGATGCTAATAACCACAGAAACATGAGCAGAAGGGTCACAGGTGCAGGGAGATACCTGGAGGACAATCATACCTGGATGACTCATGACACATCCTTGAAACTGCTGAGAGAACATCTGGTCTCCCAGAAGACACCTGGAACCATAAATGTTCATATTTCTGTTCTTAACATTAGAAGGTGCAGGGCCTCTACCGACCACTAGAGGCTGCAGTTTCCTCTACTGACCGCTGGTGACTGCAGTTCCTCTAACGACCGCTAGAGGCTCTAGTTCCTCTACTGTCCACTGTAGGCCACAGTTCCTCTACCAACCACTAGAGGACGCAGTTCCTCTCACATCAGCTAGAGGCTGCAGTTCTTCTATGGACCATTAGAGGCCACAGTTCCTCTAACGACTAGAGGCTGCAGTTCCTCTACCGACCACTCGAGGCTACAGTTACTCTAACGTCATTTAGAGGCTGCAGTTCTTTTGTTGACCATAAGAGGCTGTGGTTCTTCTACTGAGCACTAGAGGATGCAGTTCCTCTACAGACCATTAGAGACTGCAGAGCTCTGCTGGTCCTTGTTTCTGCACTGACAGCACTTGTCGTTTCAGTAGTGACACTTTAAATGAAGAAGTTTGGACAGATTTGATCCGTAGGGATTTAAAGTCATATTAATATTAATCAGCATCATAGGTTAGCATAAGCCAAGCTAAAGTTACGAACTGTGATTAACAGAAGGTGGGGATGTTCCCGAACATGTACGAGGAAAAAGAGTCTTCAGACTCCTCCTTAGACACCAGTATCGTCAGAAAACAGGCTAAGAAAGTCCATCTTTGTGTCTTTGATATCTGTGGACGACCCTGCGGTCAGAACCGGTTCTCGATGAACTTAAGACTCTCAGATGTTTGACTCTTGTTTTCTTCACCTCTGCTGGGTACTTTCAGCATTTCACGCCCTGACTAAGACCCGTTACAGTTGTGTATTAGTTCAGGAAAAAAGTCATCAGGGTACATTCTGCTCCACCACAGTCACCCTGAAACACTTCTTCACCAGCTCCAGATGGGATGAAATTCCTCCTTTTTTTCTTTTTTCTTTTTTTTTTGTTGTAATGAGCTATGCTTTCCATCAGGCAGCGCTCTGCAGGAAGGTCAGCGCAGGGAGGAAAACTTTCTTTTCCAGCGAGTAGTTTTAATCTTTATTATATGTTTGGCAGTCAGGATGTCGTCATCCGTCATCATTTGTTGGGCTCAGAGATTAAACCCTTAAAGTCTGCGGCACCTGATCCGGCTCTGGGCGCACATGATGGCGGGATGAAATATTACATGTGCATGTTGCGGGCCAGTAAAACGCCTCTGGAAGTAATCCTTACCCTCTGAGCCCGAGGAGAGCTGAGTGGGGCAGGAAAATAAAAACTCTCAGACCTTCAGAGGCATGCTGGGAGACTTAAAACCCCCGAAGAAGCAGCCAAAGAAGAAGAAAGCTGCCCAAAATCACTACTTCGTTTTTTTTTGTTCAGTGACGTGATTTACTGTGAGAACTGAGACGAGGAGAAAGAACATTCCTCCAGGCTGGATTCTCCCAGAGAGGAGCTTCGTTTTAACCCTAACCCAAGTCCGATCCAGACTCCTCAAAGACTTCAGTCCGATCCAGAGTCCTCAAAGACTCCAGTCCGATACAGAGTCCTCAAAGACTCCGGTCCATCTGGAGATGATCTTCTTGGAGATGATCTTGTTCTGTACGCAACACAACAAACCAGAGTGTCCTTGTAGACAGCTGAAGCTCTACTAGCGTCCTCTAGAGATCAGACTTGGTATTACACCCTGGAACTGGACTACTGTAGCCCTGATGGTGGAGCTCACTAGTGATGGAAAAGAAAATCCTGGGTCCAGGACTTTATTTAACCCACATTTCTGATGCAATATCAAATATCAGCAAAGTGTCAATATAAAGTTCAGTAATCAATAATTCCATCCATCAGTTAATCCAGCTGAGATCTTTATGGTCCATCAGCTGGAAGAACCTCCAGAACCTGCTTAAACCTCCAGTGAGAACCTGCAGCTCACAGATGAAGAACCTTCCTGTTAAATGTGCTTCAACTTTTAAAGTTAAACTGAAAACTTTCATTTAATTTTATGCTGCACATATTCATCTGTTCTAAGCTTTATTTAATTTTGATTTCATCAATTTGTCGTTGTTTCATTTGATTTGTATTTTTAAGCTGGCTCCTACTACAGCTCAGGTAACCAAAACACTACAAAAACATTATTATGGTCTTACCTTTACTTATAAATGACGTCCACGCGCCAGACATTCTGGACAAAAACATCTGTTGCTTTTTTGCAGAAGCAGCAGCTTCCTGCTGCCTCGCTATGCAGGTCTTCCCCGTATTTGAACAGGAAATGTGAAAATTCAGCAATCTTAATTAAAAGAAAACAAAAAAACATAAAAAATGTTTGAGTTAAATGGAAAATTAATTTTGAGTTCAAACCACTGGATAAATATAACCATTGTTATTTGTTTATTATATATTTTATTCTTTCCATTATGACAGGTGAGTTTCTGCCCCCCGTCTCTCCTAACCACGAGTCTGAGGACGTTCATGTTCATCTGGTTCAAACATGTCCAACCAGGAGGAGACCTGTACGTAGATCTGAGACCTGTATGAAGATCCAAGAGACCTGTACAGTATGTAGATGCAGGTGGAGACCTGTACGTAGACCCAAGAGGAGACCTGTACGTAGCTATGAGACCCGATCATACATCTAGGAGGAGATCCGTACATAGATCCAAGACCTGTACATAGATCCAAAAGGAGGCCCGTAAGTAGATCCAGGAGGAGACCTGTACGCAGATCTGAGACTTGTACATAGATCTGAGACCTGTATGTAGATCCAGGAGACCTGTACGTAGATCCAGGACGAGACCTGTACATAGATCCAGGAAAAGATCCGTAAGTGGATCCAGGACGAGAGTAGTATGAAGAGCCAGAAGGAGACCTGTAGATCCAGGAGAAGACCTGTATGTAGATCTAGAGATTCTGAGGTGGTCTCGGCCTCTTCTTGGGCTGCTACGTGAGTGACTTGAACCCAGATAAGAAGTTTCTGGCTGTACAGAACAACGGACCTGCATAGTTTAGTTTTATTGTTGTTTGTCAGCGTCTTATAAACTTTTATACGGATGATATTCTTGTTCTTCTTTTCAAAAAACGAAAACAAACTGACAGTTGATGATTTGAACTGAACTCAGATTTGAAGTTTTGGGGGCTGGAGTTCTACTTTCTGTCAGAACCCTTTTTTGCACGCATTATGCGCGATGTGGTTTCATGTGATTTGTTTCGACTACGCGGCAGCACTCCAGGCGCTGCCTCCTCCACCTGACAGGATGCAGCTTGGACAGTTGCTGGGCGTCCAGTAAAGAGGAAGAAGTGCAGCTGTCATTTTGAGAAGAGCCATTAGAAGACACCAATCACTGGTAATTTCAGCGTTTTGAAATTTAGTTTGGCTCCAGCTGGAGCTGGAACGGCTCCTGAGCTTGCCGTTGGTCTCTGATAAAGCCCACTGTGGACTCGGGGCCCAGATGGCTGACGTGACCGGACAAATTAATGTTACTCCGGCTAGCGTGCTGAAACCGCTGAGAACGACATTGAGCGCGATTAGAAACGATGGTTTGACTGTCAGTGATGCTAACCACTCCTGAAAAGGTGACAGCACATTTGGCTGCTTTCATTCTGGGGCTGGGAGGGAAAATAAAGCACCTACAAGTTCACCACCGTGGCATTTTGATCTTTAATTCATACGGGATGTGGAAAGCGTGTTTGGTCTTTAGCTGCAGAGATGGTCTCACGCCACTGCGCCATCCACACTTTGATGATGCCGCCAGGATTCTCGCTCACAAACCATCCTTTCATGAAAGCGCTCAGCGAGCCGCAGAGCGTTTGAGGTGACTCCTGGATGCGTTTTTATGCCTGAAAACAGGCACCGTCTGTCAAATCCAGGAAGTAATCAGGCCCCCACGTTCACTCAGGGGCCCAGCTGAAAGCCATTTACCAGAAACAACGTGCTGCTTCTTCTGATCGCTTCAAAAAACATAATAATAGCAATAACACTTACGAGAATGACTTTAATAATTGGAAAGGAGCTCTGTTATCTCAGTTGGACTGTAGGAGGGAACTGGGAGAACTGGTTTGCGTCCCAGTAATTACCCAACTTTAATCCTGTTAGCGGTGATGTGGATGAAAAGAGTTGTCAGGAATTCAGCCAGCTGTCATCAGCGAACCTGAGCTCATTTACAGAAAAAAACATAATAAAACAAAGTAGAAATAGTTTCAGAGGGACTCTGTTAAATTACTCTTATTTATATCACATACAGAGCTACAGTCACTTATTTCTGCAGTCATCGTTATTGATACGCGTATTTTCTTTTTTACATCACAAAGTTTTTTGTTGAAAATGAAATTCAAATTACAAGTTTTATATTTTAAATATGATTAAATGTGATTCTGTGTATTGTCATATGTTATATTATTATCTATTAAATTTCTCAATATTCAACTTTTTTGTTAGACAGTAAAAGACGACTCTTTGTTTACTTTATGTAAGCTTTTAAAAGATCACTTTTTTCTTTTTCTTTTTTTTCCTTTTTTACAAAATCAAGGCTTTTGTCACATTACTGCAACATTTTCTCTAAAAAAAAATACCTTTAGTTTAGCTAAATTGCAACTTTGTCATAATTTTACATACTTCCAGAAACCATTGAGTATTAAAACTGTCAATTTTTGACTTAATATTACAAAACATTAACTTTTGCCAAATCAAAACGTTTTTACTTAAAACTATATTTATTTCAAAGTGAATTTTGTCATAATATTATGACTTCTTCTAGTAAAATCACAAAATTCCCAAAACTGTGAGTTTTGACCAAAAGGAAAAAAGACAAAAACCTTTTTGTCATGAAATTGCAACTTTTGCAGCATTTCATGTTTTTGTATCATTTCTGTTGTAAAACCAAGACTTTTTAATGTAACATTGGAACTCTTTGTTGGAAAGTTTTGACTTTTGGAAAATCACAGCTCTTTAATCTAAAACTTTTTATTTTGGCCTAAAAATCACTAATTTATTTTCATAAAATCTAAACTTTTGCAAAATTGCAACTTTTTGAATCAAATAATGATTTTCTATCAGGAAAATCACAAATTATAATTTTTTTGATAAAAATCCTGGGTTTTGCTGGAAAATCAATGTCAGAAAATACCCACTAAACTTAATTTTGTAATTTTTGTTGTAAAATATTATCCTAAAATTACTAGTTTATGTCTTAAACTAACATTTAAGATAGTGAGTTAAGAATTTTTGTCAATCTTAAATTTAAAGCAATGTTTGATATCAAATCACATCTTTTAGTTGTAAAATCATGGAATTTACAAGAATGACTTTTTATATTAATATTATGCTCCATGGTCAAACTCTTAATATTTGAACTTTTTTCATAAAATATTGTTTTTTGCAAGATTTCAACTTTTTGACATAAAATCGCGTCTTTTTAAAAGATTTGTAAAATGGTGACTTTTTAACAGAATATTTAAACTTTTTGTCATCTCTGCAAATTTCTGTTACGTCCAAAAATGAACATTTTCTTTTTCACAAGTTTTCACACCATCACAACTAATTTTTCTTAATCTTAAATTTAATTTATTTGTTTTACATGAAATCAAATCTTTGAAAAAAAAAATACAAATTTTACAAAATTGTCTTAAAATAGTGACTTTTACAAAATTTCAATCATTAGTTATAAAGTTCTTCTTTTGTTATGTAACACCAGTTCATCAGTTGTTCTATTGAAGGTCAAAGGTCAAAGGGGGAGGAGCTTGAGTGCTACCTGGAGTCTACCTGTGCAGGTGGAACATGGATGAACACATAAAAAGAGCAGTCAGGACTTGCATCAGTTTCAAATTTCTTCTTGTTCTTGTGAGATGCTGCTGTTGCCGACCTGTAGTACAATCCTCCAACCACCACATATTTGTATATTTTTATCTCTCTCCTCTCTCTGTCCTTCATCCTCTCTGTCCTGTCTCCCTCCTCATGTCTTCCGCCCCCCATAACTGATCCAGGTTCTGCTCAAAGTTTCTTCCCAAGAGGGAGTTTTTTCTTGCCACTGTTAGGCTTTGCCATGTGCTCGGGGGTCATGCTCTGGGTTTCTCAGAATTCAGTTCAATTCAATTTATTTATATAGCGCCTATTTACGACAAGTCATCTCTAGGCGCTTGAGAAACCCAGAGC
>JBAMYA010044573.1:0-12372 GCA_037176975.1 Arrhamphus sclerolepis
AATAAAGCTTAAATTGACTTCTAATTCTGTTCTCAGATTCTTCCTTTGAGCAGCAGATAAAAAGAACACACATTTTAACAAGAAAATTAACAAGCCTATATAGCTATCTTTGAAGCAGCATGCGGAGTAAGGGCGTGTTTGAAAGTTATGCTTTTGAACTGATGTATTTTGATCACAGCATGACAACAGGGATGTCCGGAAATTGTCAACTTTTTTTTTAAACAAGCAAACAACAACAACAAAAAATAGGATTTTTTTTTTTTTTGAAGGGACGACTTTTTAATAAATCGTGAAGCCAGTACGTCTAAAGATTCACGCCTTTAAAATGCTATTTCCTTGGCATTTAGAGCTCCAGCAGTGAAATGCTCGTGAACGTGCGTCGACGCAGCGCTGCTGAGCGCGAGAAAGCGTCCGCAGGTGGGAGTCATGATGAGCAGCGGAGCCGCTGACAGTCAGCGCTGAGCCGCCGCGGAGACAGCAGCGCTCCCGGTCTGTTCCTGCAGCACGCAAAACTGTTGTCATTTCAGGATGCCAGCAGCCCCCAGGAAGCCTCAGAGAGCCTGCGGCTTCGGTGTCTCACCCTGCCTCCGCCCTTAACAGCATTTGAAGCGAATTGTAGGATAAATGACTTGAGAAAGTCCGGCGGAAGTCAGCGGACGGAGAAAGCTGTTGGACGGGAGATGAATGTAACCGGGAAACAGCAACCTGAGCTGATCGAGCGACCCGCCAGCCTTCCGCTCCCAACTTCGGCAAGTAGACCCTCCGGTTTATTTTTTTCCAGACGCCAACTGTTTTTTTTGTTTTTTTTTTTCCCTGGTGAGAGGTTCAGTGTTTGTGGAGAGACGGTCGGCAAGAGCACGCGCGCAGTTAGAAGCCATGAATTGATGTAAAAACGGAAATCCAAGCCTTCCCTAAAATCAAACAAACAAACCCAATTAGGAATGTAAAACTGATTTTGAGATATTGATATTTTCCAACCAGTTTCGGCTTACATTAAACCAATTAAGCCGCTGCTCCAACAAACTTATAACATTTACCACGTCTCTCCTAACGTGACATGTTAATATAAAATAACTGATAGGCCTATACTGGTGGTTAATGGGCTACAAGTTGAACTCGATACGATCATTTCTTTTAATACGTTGAATTTCTTTTCTTTCTTTATTTATTTTTTTCGTGAGTCCCCAAAAAGACAGAGCTCAGTCCATGTTTGATGAAAGGGCGCGTTTGGGTCATTTGTTTAATTAATTAATGTGGGTTTCCAGCTTCAAGCATTTAAATGGATTAACATGGTTTGTATACTGGCGACCTGATATTAGACTTGTTCAGTGTTGTCTGGAGGGTGACTGGTGCAGCTCTGCTGGCTGTGTAACTGTATGTTTTTAGTGGGATGCAGGAATTTCCACTCGGCTGCTTTCTTAGAAGTCAGAAATGTACTTGGATGTAATAAATGATCTGACCTTTTCAAAACACTCTCTCAGTCAGTATGATAGATGCTTTTAAGAAAGCACTCATAAATGTCATTTGTTGTCACCAAATCAAACTCGAACCAGAGGTTGGGTATGTTTCCAATTTTATACTCATTAGACTTGATGTATGTGTGATGTTTCCATGGATACCAATCTTTAGCAATCAGTTGTTTACATTTAATTTAAAGCTCAGTGCTTTTTTTTTAAAAGGGTAAACCGCAACTGCACAGAACCTGTAATGTCATTGATCCTGGATACCTGTATCGTTGGCACTTTGTTACCAAAAAGTGTTTTAGGTCTATTGTTTAATTATGTTAAGTGCGTTTTGAGTGTGTCCACTCACATTTGCTACTCTTTCCACTGACTAATGGATACAATTACACACAAAAAGAAGCTGTTTTTACACTGGTGAGAAACACCTGCCAACGTTGTGTTTATGAGTGCGATAGGAAACTGTTTAATTGGTATTTCAGCTCCCCAGTGAATACTCTGCAATATTCACCCGCGCTCTGTTTGGATTTTGATTTGAACACACCTGATTGCAGATGCAAATGTTCAGTGAAGGTGCTGCCCTCAGGGCTGCAAGAGTGGGCACAGCTGACTTTTTTGTAACAGAAACACAAATTTAAAGATTGCAACACCTCACATGGAGGCTCTGAAACTTACAGCAAAGCAACATGGTAGATGTTTTTTAAACGATAAACAGGCCTAAGTATCTTAGAGATGTGCTGTGGTTAAAATAAATTATTTCAATAAAGACCTTTTTATTCTATTTGTCTTAAGGTTTTATTTTGTACTCTTAGTTCTTGCTTCCAGACAGTAGATAATGACTGAGAGATTAGTTCACTTTTGTCCTGCTCTTGTGTGACACGTTTATATATTTTCTCTAGTTTACTCTCCTGGGGCCTCATTTATAAACATCGTTTACGCACAAAGCGGGACCTTAGAGTGACGTACGTCACTTTCTATGCAAAGGTTGTGATTTATAAAAACAAAACTGACGGTGGAATGTGCATAACCGTACGCAAACTCTGAATCTTGCGCACAAACATTTTGGAGACGGAGAAAACTTGCAGCGCAGCTGGTGAAATGGTGAATGTTCATCTTGTGCATTTAAGCATTCATATATCAGACTTGTGGACCCTCGTAATCATAAACACTGAGGCCTGTAATATTATAAATGTGTTCCTGAATGGAGAAATATATTCCATAACCACTCATTTAAGAGTTACAGACAGTAAGTAAATATGAACATCTGTAAATAATATAGCGATGGCAGTCACTGGTACATTAACTTCGACAAGGTGTGTAGCAATTAGTGTAATCGCTGAGCTGACGTATAAATACTGCAGTGACACTTGTGCATAATGCTTCACAATGGATGCGCTGGCACTGCTTGAAGGCTGCACCAATGGCAGGATAAGAATGGAGAGAGTTTTAAAAGAGCATGAAGATTTCCTGGCCGATGATGATGATTGGCTAATATGCCGATTTAGACTCCCTAGAGCTTTACTCTTGGATCAACTGGGTCCAGTATTGGAGAGGCCGACCTGCTGGAACCATGTCATCCCTGTTGAAATACAGGTGTTAACACCTCTGGGGTTCCTGATGAATTAGCCAACAGGTATGTGTTTAACATAATGAACAATTAATTAATTTTCTACCTGAAGCCACTTTTAGGAACAACATAATTCTGTGAAATCATCCATAGGTCTGGGATATCGCAGCCAGCACTAAGCGCAATAATGCCTGGCTCGTGTGTGGCATTGTTAATATGACCTGTAAATGCATCAGATTTCCTACACTGTGCGTGCAGGCAAACATTAAAAGGCAGTTTGCAGCAATGTCCGCTTAGATCCTACGCAATGTTTTATAAATGAGACCCCTGGGGTCTCAGGAGGAATGTCACCACGGAGCACGGGATGTCATGCAACGTTTAAGACAGCAATATGGTTCACTCTTTAACAACTTTTTAAAAATGCATTAAACACATCAGACATAACGGCACACAAATTACTCAATACTGGTCTAATTTCTTTCAGTTCATAAATTGTTTCTCTCTGATTTTGCAGAAAAGCACCCGTCCTCCTCCAGATGCTTCATGTGCTTAGGGCGTGGTTGCTGGTTTCTATGGTTGCCACTGTTGACCAATAACATTGATCAGCTGGCTCATTTTAAAACACCTTGACATTCATCAAGTGCTTTGCTTTGGCCATTTATGGTTGAATGTGGGCGTGTAGAATATTAATAGCCTTTATTGTCATTGAACCAGCATCCCAGCACAATGAAGTTATTTTCCAGTACAGCCGTCCAAGAGAACAAAAAACAAAAACACATAACACGAGGGTAGACAGGAGCGGGCGACTGAGGCAGCAGCCACGAGTTGGCGGGCCTTTTTTTTTTTTTTTAGATAAGAAAAGGACAACAAGGATGGAGAAGGGGAAAAAAAGGCATCTCCCAAACTATGCCATGGAAGAGGGGAAACGTGTGGGATCACAAAAAAAAAAGAGAGGGCAGGACAGGAGGTGGAACCTTGTATGCAAACACTGAGGTGCAGCTGTGATCTATAGAGGAAAATTGCTTGCTGGTGTGTGTACATAGGGTTTTATAAATTGGGATTTTTTTTTTTTTCTTTTGGTACGCCATTTTCAGCTTTTGGATGTAGTATAGGTCCTATCCTATAATAGTGTTTTATAAATGAGGCCCCTGCTCTGTTAAAACAATTGTTCAGTCCAGTTGGTCATTTTGCATTAATCTACTGAGATGTACATATCACCACTTTGCATGCAATCAATATTAACATGTACTAAAATCTAGTCGTTTACTCTCAGTCTTGTTTAAATGTAACTCTCAGCACTCAGCATAAATATGCTACAACTGGCTGTGTGAATAACTTTAACTCGCTTATTTTGTTGGCTGTTTTTTCTGTTGAGACCAAGTATTGCATCCAGCCAAGTCAACTTTTGCAATGAACCCAGATTTCTAACAGACAGCTTAAACTTGCATTTGTGTATTGCACAGTAAACTGTTCACAGTAGGTCATTTCTGGAGGTGTTCCTGAGTCCATGCAGCGATGTCCAGTAGAGAATCATATCTGTATTTTATGCTGCCTGAGGGCCTGAAGATCAAGAGCATCACGTTTTGACCTTCAACCTCGTCTCTTGTGCACGTACATGCGCCCTGATTCCTTGAATTCTTTTATTATATTTATATTCTCAAATTGTTCCGCAAATTTTAGCTGCTGTTTATTGCAGATTGGTGAACCTCTGCCCATTATTTACATTTGAGATGTTCTGATGTCCTTCTGAAATGCTTCTTTTACATCCAGTCATGTTACTGACCTGTTGTCAGTGAATCTAATTAGTTGTTACATGTTCCTCCGTTTGTTTTTGATTTGAGCCAATTACGCTTCCAGCCTTTTGTTGCCCCCGTTACAACTGTTATATTGCTGTCAAAATGAGTTGAAATAAGTTAATATTTTATGAAGAAATGTTGAATATCTCAGTTTCATGTTCTTTATGTTCTAATAGGAATACAATTTCCTTTTCAGAGTATGGGGGTGATTATTGACAAACCTATAAATAATTTAAACATCAAGTTGCTATGGTAAAGGAAACAAAACATTTTGCTATTGCATTGCCAATGTTTGACAATTTATGTTTTTTTTCCCCCTTATAAGGCCTTATTTCCTTCCTGTTGTAGAACATCCTTAGTCAGATCAAGTGAGTGATCACAGCAATCCTAATACTGGTCTTCAAAACATGGCGATGCCCAGAATCTAACTAATTGGCAGCTACATTTAAAATTAGAATGCAGGACTGGAAAGGTACACCTCTTCTATTTTAATCATCCTAAGGGCACACTTGGTGCATATCAACAAACATTAGATGGTTTCTAATGGCTGAATGTCTGAGCGCGGAGTATTATGAGGTCTTGTGTAAAACGGGCGGCAGCAGATGAGTAAATGAGGTCTTGTGGTGTTTGAGCAGTCACAGTGGAGGTGGGATATTGGTTCCTTCCTGGTGTCCGAACACCAGCAGCTTTCTGCCCACAGTACAGTTGTGTCAGTTGTGTTTTCAGTTGTATGTTAGGGTATATTTCCTGCCATTGCATTCTGGGAAAGACTCCATCCTGTACAAGCTCAAGCCGTGCATGTTTGTGGTGAGGACTTGAAAAATGCAGTCTCTCTCTTTAAATTTGAAGTTGTCTGTTTTTGGTGAGGTTTTGGGCCTTGACAACACTGCTACTAAAATATCTTTACCACTCATCATTATAAAACTTACTTTATTTTGTTGCATGATAAATTTTAAATTATACAATCTGGTAAAAAAAAAAAAAAAAAAAAGACGTGATTAAAGTGGACCTTAAAAGTTTTACAATTTCCCTAGAAATTTCTATATCTGTATCTAGATCACTGAATTGTCACATTAAAAAAAAAGTAATTTGTTCAAAGAATTTCTTTATTACTTTATCTACAAGGAAAAAGTATAAAGTATGTCCACCTTTGCCCCAGTATCTTTTTTTTTTTTTTTTTTACAACTTTCTGCCTATATATTAATGATTAATGTCATAATGTGGTAAAACTTCATCTAAATTAGACGTGTACGCATTTTAATCTTGCAGATATCTTTTCGTAGTGCGGAGGTGTGACAGTAAATGTGTCCTTCGCCAGCCCTATGACAGTCTCATCGATCATATTTTATTAACACGTGAAACCCTGATTCTGCCAGAGAGGACTAAGATCACCAAAAGTGAAATATTAAAGGACAGGACAGAACAAAGAGGGAAGACAGTGATGGTGCAGCGTGAACAGTATCGTCATTCCTGCAGGCTTTCTGTGGTGTATTTAAGTGAATGTGTAGTGGATTGTGTTGCAATAGAAAGATAAACGAATGTACATAAAAAGTAGAGAAAACTGGTCAACATAAAACATGTGTGTGTGTGTGTGTGTGAAATCTGTTTTAGAAGTGTAAGAGTTATATCTGCGATATAGCTCTAGACCATTGCTGATTCAATTCAAAATACTTTACTGATCCTCAAAGGGAAATTCAAATTCTTGGCATTGTGTTAACACACCCCTGAACGCTCACTTCAGCCCAACAAAGCTAGACATTTGTACACCTGCTAAGTTGATTAATTTAACAAGGAGAAGATGATTTGTAGCACTTGAGTGCAACTTACCCTCTTAAGCCCTAATGTAGGAGTAAGAGGGGGCTTAGTATTGCTCTCGTGATTTTTATTTTCTTCTTTTCTTTCATCCGAGGTTGCATTTGCTTAATATCAATACAACTGGATGATTTATTATACTTTACAAAAACCAAATCTTGCACATCATAATATGCAATCTGTGTTCTGAACCAAAAGGATTTTCTTGTGAATTTGCAAGTTTAAGAAGATGAAGAGTTCTGACAAATGTAAATTCCTTTACTCATTTATTATTCATAGTCATACATAATACATTTTGCCTGACAGATTGGCAAATGTCACCTTCCACCCCTCCTCAAATATTTTCATCATAGTTACAAAAAAAGAAAATACAAATTAATATTACAGACAAACTTATTTGCTTTCAGTGTCATAATCAGAGAGGACCAACTGGGCTATGACGTCACAGTGAACATAGTTTTGCGAACACCTGAGAGGACAGGTGAGCTGCTCTGGCCCACACTGATGGGACATTGTGAGAGACTGGGAGACATTGACTTAAAGTCATAATTCCACGAAACTGCGTTACCTAATACGTGCACTACCACGACACGCGCAGAGCAGGCATTTATTTATTTATATTTCTGTTCACAATCCGGGTTCTGAATCTAAACTGAGTTCACTTTTCCGGGACACTCGTTCCACACTGGCTCAAGTTTAGAAAACAGCATCGCAGACACAGACCGCAGTGGTGCACGCTGCCCACACAGATTTCTCTGCACTATGTCCGTCTCTGGAGCGGGGTCATCGGAACCACACGTTCGTGTCCTGTGAGTTTATTTACCAGTTTTTAACATCAAAACAAAGCCCCCACCCACGCCAACACATTCAAAGTTAGGTTAGATAAGTTGTTCTTACTGTGAACTCGGTGGAAGTGGGCGCTGCTGTCCCTCAGCGTCCGGCAGCACAGACGAAGGTGAACGCTGTAAGGCGGACAGTCGGCAGGAAGAGTCGCCGTTCTCCACTTTGCTCCGTGGAGCCGCAGCCACGGCGGCCATGACACTCCATCCGGGAACTCTGTGCTCTGACACAAGCGGATGAATATGTATAACTTGACAAATAAAAAAATAGTGCCATGGGAGTTTTTTTTTTCTTTAATTAGATTGAATACCAAAATTACTTTGACTGTAGGAAAAATTAATTTAGTGTAAAAGGAATTCCACCAGAAGCTGTTTGCGTTGAAGCACCAAATCTCCTACGTAAGTGTGTGTGTGTGTGTGTGTCTTGTGTTGTGTGTGGAAGGACACTGAAGAGTAATGGCGGAGTCCCGCCACTTCCTCTTTCATACGATAATGTTAGTAGAAATGAAGAATATTGACAAAAACTAGTGGATTAAGCCATTCGCTCCTCACAAGATCATCTGTGTTTCACTTCACATACCTATAACCCCAGAATCATGTGCATACATGCACATATTTCATACACACACACATTATCTCTCTCTCTCTCTCTCTCTCTCACACACACACACACACACAAAGACTCACATTAATGGCGGATCTGAGGCTCAAATATGATTACCTGAAAATAATGGCATTGTACACCAAACCTGTTTGAGAGCATCACAGTTCATTTCAGAACTGGAGTATGATTTAACCACTTTTTTTTTCTTTTTTTCTTTTTTTTTAAGTCAGCTCAGTTTAATTTTCTGCTGTGAATTTTGCACATAAGAGGTTTCTCTAAATTAATGTGATTCATCATTTCAGTTGTCAAAGTTTTTTTTTTCAAGTACTGTGGGCAAAATACTTTGGAGCATGAAAGAAATCTTAAATGCATAATACATTTTATTTGTACTTGTTTATATTCGGACATGGGTTCAAGTAAAATAAAGAGTTTGTGTTTATAACAGTTATTTCTAATTTCGCTACCATTAAATCAGACTTGTCTTTTGCTATGTTGTTTGTGTGTGATATATGTTGCATAGTTTTGCATTGTATACATGTGCATGTGTCAATTCAGAGCCAAATATATTCTGAATGAAAACCCAGAATCTGTAACCAACAAAAAAATCTGAATCTCGTTGCAAAATCTTGCTATTCATTTTCAAATCGTCTGTCTGAGTTGCGCTTTTACTTTTTCCGTTTTCAGTTCTGAAATCAGTGTTGAATCAGTCCCACATTAATCTACAGCAGGTGATGCAGGACATTTTCCAGATCTAGTAACTCATTGGCTGCTCAACAACTCAGCTCTTCATACACTGATGTCAGATTGCCAAATTTCTTCTCATAAGTGCAATCAGGCCTGTCACAACAAAGCAGGCAAACCAAGCAGTTGCCTAGGGCCCTGAGCTGGCATGGGGCCCCCAGACAACCACTGGTTATGAATTAAATGCAACAACAAACTGTGAGTTTCCCATTAAATTCTGTGATGGTCAATGCAGGAAAGTGGAAATAACACCATTATCAGAATCCCCCTCAAGGGGGCCCTAGTTCCTAAACCAACTGCTGACAGACAACGGTTGACGTTCAATGACAAAAGTGGAAGTTTGAGGTCAAAAGGCAATGCTTAGGGACAAAATACCATGTTTGAGGACAAAAGTGGACAAAACTCCATGTATGAGGACAAAGTTAGACATAAATATATATACATACACACACACACACACACACACACACACATATATATGTATGTATGTATACATATATTTATATATATATATATATATAGATAGATAGATAGATAGATACACATATATATGTATATGTATTTATATATATATATATACATATACATATATATTAAGAAGTGGGACGTAGTCTTTTATCCCCTTTTGCTTCTGAAATGTCTGTTCAGTTAATCTTAAGCTTGTAGCCTAGCTTATAGCATCGACTCTGTCTAGAACACTCTTTATGACAGGAACACTAAATGGTTCTATGTTCTAAAAACAAATGCTGGGTGAAGTACAAATACAAAGTGAAGATCACAGATTCTCAAGTATTTTATGCTGCTTTCCAACACATCATCCCTGGAAATCTGAGAGCCAGCTGCTCTTCTCCTTGTTGAAACTACCTTGTTGCCAACTCCTTAGTCTATATTCATAAGAAAAAATAGCCAGTATCACGATCCGATCTGATCCCACAACCAAGAACAGCACAAAAGTTCGCTATCATAGCTATTAATTTGACTCTAGAAGGAGTAACAAGCTGTGATGTTTGCAGACAAAGTGTATTCGCGGTTCGCTTGTCATCCAAGATGGTGGCTGTTCCAAAACCATTTCACTTATGACATTTATTAGGAACACACTATTAGCCAAAGTTTGAACCACAGAGTAGAAGGCTCACTTGAGAAAATGATACTAAATGCAAGTTTTAGTTTGAGGTAAGTTTATGTATTTATTCTGCTGAGTTATTTAAAACAATTCTTTCATTTTAAAGCTAAGACAGGAGTTATGACCAGCAGCTTATGATAAAAAGTTGTGTTGGTATCATTACAGACAAAAGTTTTTTTTTATTTTTTTTTATTTCAACTTGAAAATGATTTGAGCATGTTATGGGGCCTGGTTGGTCTGTTACCGTCGCTTTAGTGAGACATGAGTTTTATCAGAAAGTTCTAGAAATTCGTCTCTTTGTTAGCTCTAGCTAACAAAGCTCTAGCTAACAAAGAGCTCTAGCTAACAAAGAGACTAACAGCAGCGGCACTTCGCTGCCGTTGGTCCCCTCTGTCTCTTATCTGTAGAGGATAAAACAAATACAATCCCCAAGTCAACAATAAAATAAACAGGTGTAGCTAATAAAACAAAATACAAAAGTAAAACATCACCATAATAAAATAGATAACATACAATAAAATTATGTATATATATATATATGTGTGTGTGTGTGTGTGTGTGTGTGTGTGTGTGTGTGTGTGTGTGTGTGTGTGTGTGTGTGTGTGTGTGTGTGTGTCCGTGTGTCCCTTTGTCTGGAATTGCATAACAACGAGTTTGATTGATATGACATGCACGTCGGGGAGACGTCATCTCGGGGAGGGGAGAGATACAGATACAGATAACTTAACACACATGCCCCCCTCCACCCCCCACCCCCACCCCCAATCGATTGCAGAATATGTTAGAGTGTGTGTGCTATGTAAGAAAAAAAATGCGTGAGTGGAATAAATAACTAGGAGTCGGCTCGGAATTTTCCGTTCATCTCTCCCCTCCTCCTGCTGATCCTCTTTTCTGCTTGGATCTGGCTTTTCTTTGGGCTGTAAAAAGCAGCCCTCTCTGTCACTGAGCCGGACTCCTCTCTGCTGCAGTGTGGAGCAGCTGCTGCGTCCCGCATTGCAGCTCCGCAAGGACGCGGGAGCTACAGCGGCAGTGTCAACCTCCAAAGAGACATATTTCACAGTAATGATGCTTTTCTCCCCCACCACTCGCTCTTTAAAAGGTACAGCCTTTTTCCAGGGCAGAAAAAAAAGGGGGCGCCATGATCTCTCCCCCGTCTTTGCTTTTACGCGCCTCTGGTGTCATTCCCCTCATTGCCTCTGGAAAAAGGGACCACGTAGAGGGATTAATTAGGAGCCTGTGTGACCTAGACAGGAGCACACCATGAACTTCCAAAATGAGCAGAAAGCAGCAGAAAGCCACAAGTTGTGGAAAGTCAATTTTAAAGAATTTTGCGCACAAATACGCTGAACGAGACAAAGTAAAGTAAAGGCATGGAAGTGACTGAGAAAAACACTGAAAAAATATTGTTAAGGTTGAGACATTACATTAGAGTTTGTATTTCTACAGTTTCTAGATTTTATCAGAACCTGTGAGTGTGTTTGAGGGGCCTCGATGATGGAGCGTGTGATTTATAAATGGATGAGGAGAAAAGGGAATTAATCCAGAAGTAGACCCTTCTTTAGGTGGGTTAAATGTACTCATTATGTTGTTGATTTTTTTTTTCTCATGAAAAAGAGAACATCACTGGGGGAATGGCTGGGAGCATCACCCCATGGTGCTCTGTTCATACATTCACCCGTCAGTTCAGCCCTACAACCAGTCACCCAGTCATTCACCCATGTAGCACATCCAGCACATGAGAGCAGATGAATAAAACATGCAGAGGATGCGACAGCTTACCGTGCAGGACGAATTTCAGCCTCGGTGATTTCCCAGCAACAACAGAGGCAAACATCGACAGCAGTATCAAAGAATTCATCTTTCAAGAGGTTCTCTCCGCTCTGAACTGAAGCGCTCCCCCCAAAACTGATCTCCCTCCTTGAAGCCGTCTTCGAGGTCCCTCCCAGATCCGCTGCGTCCCAGAGCTGTGCCAGCGACTGCTGCTCCCAGTCCTGGCTTTTTTTTTTCCCCGTTCGCTTCTTAGCTCGGGTAAAGTCGGGGTATCCGGCTCCACCTCAGAAACAAAACGGCAAAGAGGGAGAGCGTGGCTTTTTCTGCAGAAGCGCTGAAGGGAAAGGTGGGAGTAAAAAAAAGAGAGACCCTGAACATTTTAGATTATAGCCTCCAATTACTGGAATAGGAGCATCACACGTCAAACCTGTTGCTGATAAAGAGGATTTTTAAACGTATGGAAATGCTCCTCTTCTTGTTCTTCAGTTTATGAAATATTTATTTGAGTCATTTCATGCTTCCAGTTGAAATCAGATGCGTTTACTAAATGCAAACGCAGTCTTACAAATTTTATTTTATTTTCACTATAGATAGATAGATAGATAGATAGATAGATAGATAGATAGATAGATAGATAGATAGATAGATAGATAGATAGAT
>JBAMYA010044574.1:0-12372 GCA_037176975.1 Arrhamphus sclerolepis
CCCCCAAAAAAAAAAGCCAACTTGGGATTATACAAGAAAAAGTGTTTTTAGTTCAAAAATATTTTTTTCTGATAAAAGTTGTGATTCTTCTTGTAGATTTGAGATTTTATGACAAAAAGTCACTTTTTTTTTTTTTTTTTTTTAAATAAAAGAGAGGATATTGCAAAATTCACCACTTTACAATAAAAACACTCTGCGTGACCTGAAAAGTGTTTTATATATCTGGCTAGTAATAATTATTGAAAATATGCGCTTTCACTGAAAACGAGAGAGAATTGAGAAAAAGAAAATATTTCTTTTAGTATCAGATCAATTTTCTAATAAGATTTCTGAATTTTGAGATTTTGTGACGAAGATTCACGTTTTTTTTCCCCCTAAAAAGATATGACCAGGGCCAGGAACTAGGATTTAGAAAATAAAGACTAATTAGTCCTTTAATGGTAACCATGGCGATGATTTTGCCCAGGATGAAACTGAGTCGGACACCCTGACTGAACCCAAGTAGAGAAAGAACTTGAAACACAAACAAACACTAATTTGAACTAGAGAAACACACATACACTACTTTTTCAGCCTTCAGACAGAATAACATCAGTTTTAATGTGTCACCTCTGGAAACAGCTGCTAAACTGAGAAGGAAGATCGAACGATTGTTGAGGTTCCTTAACATGGAGAGATTAGGGGGTACTGTCCCTATTTTGCTCCTTTACAAGCAGGAATTAAAATGGATTATTTTCAGGTTGTTCATAGCACAGAGCGTACTCTGGTTTACACTCTCCCACCAAAAAGCCTCCATCTTGCAGCAGTTAAACAGAATCACGCCCCCCTCACAGCAAGTGTTACAATCTGCTACTGGTGTCAACTTGGTCCAACTTGTTATGATGGTGAGAAGAAAAATCCATTGATGTTGTTGATCTGTTGTTGAGATGCACCACAGAGCTGCACCACATTCTCAGATGGGACAGGTCAGGTGATCATTCATGACTGAAAGTGCTGTTCACCAGCAGATACTGTTCTTTGCACAGTAAACTCACAGGACTGATGATCTTATATCTTCATATTATGCACCTTAATCACAGCTTTATGTTTCCTGCTCCCCTGTTATGTGGAGTTCCCCAGGGCACAGTCTTAGGGCCCCTGCTTTTTTCTTTTTCCTTTCTCTTTTATGCTGATGACAGCCAAATGTATGTACCACTGAAGCAGTGGGATGCCTTTTTAGTTGTACCACTATTTGAATTCCTTAATGATATTGAATCCATGGCCCTTTAACTTTTTAGATTTTAATGATAAAAAAAAACGAAAGTGTTGGTGTGTGGTCTCTGTGCCTCCTTGTTGACCTGGGTCCCTTAACACCTCATCTAAGTTACAAATCAGGACAGTGATTTTAAACTGGACCATGAAATTGTGATGAGGTCCAGCTTTTTTTTAATTTAAGACAGTTGACAAAGGTCCAGTTTCCAGCTGCACATCTTTATCTTGAGGGCGTATGAGAAATAACATTACACCCACTCAGGCTTTGTTTGTTTTTAAATCTATAAATGGTCTTGCACCGCCTTTCCTCCTCTTCACTCGTACACTCGTTCACTCGTACACACCTGCTCAGTCTCTCAGGTCGGCTGATCAGCTGATCCAAGCTGTACCTCAGTCAAAGCCGAAGCTCAGAGGGGACAGAGAATTTCCAGTTGCAGAACTTTGTTTCAACCATGGCTGAGTGAAACCACTTTGTAAATGTAGCATTCTTGCCCCATTATCCCCAACATATGGCAGTAATGTTGGTATAACAAAACAAGAGACCTGCATTAGCTGACTTTATCCTCGTCTCTGGACTTTTCTGCCGGGTCCCCACTGTACGATTTTACAGTCTTATCAGATGAATTCAAGCCACATTAATGACGTGAAATCAATAGATAATTAATTTACATCATGTTACACTGTGATATTGAACATATGTTGAATCGTGGCTACGACAGAAATAAATGTTAAGTTTATTTCAGGATCTAAACGCAAAGTCTTCAGCAGATTGCTGCTAACATGCTAATGCACCAATGACTCTGAAGTTATCGTTGTCATAGTGATGTTGGTGTGCTGTGAAAAGAAAATAAACAGAATCAAGAAAAGGAAGTGTCTTTCTTCTTTATTTGACTTTCACATTTTTCTTTCCATTTCTCCGTTGTATCTGGCACTGTTGTTGCTAGGCTACTGTGCTGTGTAGACGCGCTGATGTTTACGTTATTTCATGGTGCGTTCCTATTGGTGGGTTTGCTGACAGAGATCGTAGAGGCAGCGACAGGCCGTCAGTCTGAGACGATCACTGCTGATATCTGCTGCAGCCGTCTTTGGTCGTTCATCACTGTGAGATCTCCCACCACCGTTTTTCTGAGCTACAGTGGAACTTTTTTACCACAATTGTGCTTCTTTTGTCTGAGACGGCCAAAACCGTACAGCGTGAACATGTAATTAAGACATTTATAGCTCTGCAACATTTGTACCACAAGTTTCTGTGGGCTGCACTATATTGTTCTGCATATTAGCATTGTGCTTCAAAGTGAAATCAAATTTCTGAGCTTGTATCTGTGTATTCATACTGCCATTTGGACGACCAGACTCTCTTGGAGTCTGAGGTGAAGCAACATGTACATCATCTGGTCTGACTCTGCCTCACAAGAGGACATGTGATTTTTCTATAATTAATATGTCCTCAGGAAGGCCATATCACGTCTCTCCGTCAGCAGGGTGTTCCTTCTCTCTAATGACCTGTTTCACATTTTCAACCTGTTAGACGCCAGTTGGCTGAATCTAAATGTGAGCGGTCGCAACCCGTTGCTTCTCGAGGCGGCACTCTCCTCCTCTCTTTCAGTGAGAGTAGAATCATAGCAGCTTCGTTTAGACATGGGGGGAAAAAAGCAAAGAAGCCCACACAGAAAGCTGTCAGGAGGAGATAAGTCACTGCTCATTTTGCTGCTGTAAATTGGCACTTTGACTTCTAGAACATATTTCTTCTTGCCCGTGTTGCAACAAGCAGAAGAATAATGGTTTCATTTTCCTGTGATGACGCTGTCCTCCCGGTGCCTCAGATGTGCAACTTCTGAGCTTCAGGTGCTGAGGATTTTCATACAACACAGTCTGTCAGTCGTGGCTCACTACACAAACACTACCGCTGCCCATGACATTTACCTCAGCAATGTTTATATTCAGGAGAAGGTTTTATTTTAGAGAATATGTTTTATTATGCCAAATTCAAATGAAATGCAATATTTTTGTAATCCCCATCCATCACCTATAATGCCAGGAATATGATTGAGGTCTGCAACTCCAGCGTGCATCCTTCAGGACCATTGACTGTATATGACTGTGGACAAACCCGAAAGTGACATCACCCATTGGTTTCTACAGAGAGCCTTTGAAGCTCAGTTTTTCTTGAACTGCGGGGCACCATTGCTCCAAAAAGGCAGGAAAAAGTTGTCAAAGCTAACGGCAGATCTAATGGCTGGATGTCAATCAAACACATCAAATGAATTTGGGCATCTGATTGGTCAGCTTTATTGCTTAATATAAATTCATCTGATGTGGGACAAAAAGATTCACTCTGTACATATATAACAACTAATTAGAGACACAAAAACTGTTTGGTTTTTTTGTACCAGACTGTTAATACGTTTAATTCACCTGCAAAGCTGGTAGCTAGTGGTCAGTAGAGGATCTGCAGCAAAACATATTTCTTTGGCAACTGCTCTCAAATAGAAAATGATGTGACTGATCTGTTTTACTTTTTTTTTTTTTTTTTTTTTTTAGCAAAAGTTGAGACTCCAGCAGTTTAAACCTGATTTTAAAATGATTTTAATCACTGCACCAAGGCTGACACGTTCATGCACATTTGCTCTTAACCGCTGCTGTCACTGCAGGCTCCTGCTGGAATTAAGAAACATTATGAAACATTTTAATGATTCTAGATCGGACACTACTTTTTATCATTAAGCAGATTTAGCAGTTGTAGTTTTTATGTGCCAGTAAAATATTGCAGATTTCAAGGTGTATGTTGACAGTTTGTTGTCTTTTACCTTGGTTAACATGCAAACAGAAAAAGTCTCAAATGTCTTCCAGCATTTCCATTCTGAACAGTTTAGCAAAGCAGATCACAAATGAGACACTCATCCGTTTGAAAACATGTCTGAACTGTTTTTGAATGATTGGCCTTTGGCCTTGATTGGAGTTTGAATAATCTCATTTGGCAAAGACAGATGTTTGTTCGATGATGCGACTCTTGTCTTCTCTCACCGCTTCACCCTTTAACTCTGTTGCACATTTGTTCTGTTTCTTAAGCATCCAGCCTTTTGTTGATTACGACCTCCTCTGGAAGGCATGTCTCCAGTTTTTCTCCATTTAACTTTCCTCCGGATCTGCTCGCTCTCTCAGGTGAACAAGCAGCAGCTGCAGGCGGTGAAGGAACGCTTTCTGGCCTTCCTCAACGGGGAAACTCAGATTGTGGCTGACGAAGCTTTCTGTAACGCTGTGAGAAGCTACTATGAGGTAAGATGTTTCAGAAATACAATTGTGTACTTTGATGGCATCTTCACTCCTTCCTTCCCAACACCGACCCATTTGAACTAGATAGTTGTTATTTATAGGTTTGATAACTCTGATTCTTTATAATTAAATGTCTCTTTTGAATGTCATCAATCTAGTTATTTATGCGGCTTCACACCGTGTGATTTGAGCTGTCTCAAAAATCAGACCGTGTGAACCCGGCATCACATTTTACACTTCAGGCCTTTTGTGACAAAATCACCACTTAAAACATTCATGATAATTTGGATACAAAAGTGAGTCGAGAGACATGGAGGTTTGTAGATGGATGTCGAAACTGACAACCTGAGAGGAGGTGGGAAAGCTGGTGAGTCAACAGGATATAACGGGTTTCCAACTGAGTTCCTCTTCACATAAACACATTGTTTTAGTAAATGAGTTTTGTTTTCCCACCAGTGAAATAGTCTGGCTTATTTTCTGCACGAGTGTCTCCTTACTGGGCTGGAGGGCTTTCAATAGATAAGACAAACCATTTCATATCTGAAACAGAGTGCTTTTTGCAGTTTAGAGGCTGCCAGGCAGTTTTACATGATAAAAATGTAATTTACAGATTAAATTAAACTTAAGAGTCCTTCATACATCTTCCAGGAATGAATCCTTGAATGAGGAGATGGATGGTCAAACTCCAAAAAACAGGAAACAGACTTGAACTCATTGATTGTCGGACAGCTTAATTATGCAAGCATGCTGATATTTGAGACTTTGTCTTAATCAACTTATTCATGCATTTCAGCATGATGGGAAAGATCTGTAGTTCTCTGATTGAAAGATCCTTTTTGATGACAGAAAAAGTTTGCTTAGAGTATAAAAAAGACACTGGTCCCTCAAAGAAGCTTTGTTGCCGCTGTTTTTTGCCGTAATTTGCCATAACTTTTGGAATAGTTGTCATCTAAGTCACTATAACAGCACACAATGGGCCTCATTCATGACATGTGAGGAAAATGAAACATAAACTGTAGTTGGTATTTGTGAAAATGTTAGTGGTCAAAACTTTTGTAGCTTCAAACTAAATCAGTTCCTGCCTCTGACCACAGGTAGGGCTTGTGTAAAGGAGTGTACATAAATATCACTCGTCATTATGAGACTTTACAACACACGGCCCACATGAAAATACAGTCATATACTTATAACAAGCAAATTTCTGAGATCATTTTAATGAGATTGCCTGTTTGATTCAGCACTGACATCAAAAAGTGAAATAACTGTTGTAGTGAGCAGCTGGTTAATGTCAAAAATTCATCATTTAGCAAACATTTGAAAAATATTTTACAACAAAAAGTTGCTAATTGTCAAAACCTTTGTTTTTTGTAAAATTAACTTAAAAAAAATTATACTGATTTTATGACTGTTGTAGTTTTATGTAAAACTGTTGTAAAAAAGTTGAAATTTTAAGTTAAAAGGTCACAATTTTGTGAAATTTTTAAGTATATAATTAAAAAGAGTAAATTTTATGACAAAATTTGGTTTCATGCAAAAAAAAAAGAAAAAACAAACCATAATTTGATATTAGTGATTTGTAGTACAAAAGTCTCTACGTTATGATAAAGGTTGCGCTTTTTGTGAAATTTGAGATTTTATGTTAAAAAAAAATTCACTTTTTAAATTTTTTTTTATTTCACAACCAAATTCAGGAACTAAAAGTAATGTCATCAGTCTCTGAGTTTATTTACAGGAAATTAGCAGTCATCCAGGTCCCTATGTCATGAAGACATGTTTGTTGTCCAGTTACACGTCTCATGTGGCTTCATAAGTGTAGCTAAGTATCATCTGCATAGCAATGAAAGTTTATTCTATGCTGCCTAATATTGGAACCTGATGCAGTAGTACAGAGTAAAAGGTATTGGTCCAAGTACAGAACCCTGAACAACACCATAGCCATCTCTGGAAGAAGACGACTCCCCATTCACATGAGCAAACTGGAACCTGTCAGATAGATATGACAAAAACCAAAGTAAACTGTTGGCTTTAATACCAAAAATATATTCCTGCCTCTGTAAAGGTTTGAGATCTAACAAGGCCAGTACAGGTACCAGTCCACTATCTAAGATCTAATAGGACCAGTATAGACACCAGTCTGCTGTCATGTGGAGGTCATTAGTAACATTCCCCAGTTCTGTCTCTGTCTCTGTACTATGATGTGACATGAATCCTGACTGAAACTATTCAAACATTTAATTTCCATGTTAATGGTTTATTAATTGATTTGCAACAGTTTTTTCAGTAACTTTAGAAATAAAAGGGAGACTGGATATAGCTCTATGATTATCTAGCAAAACAGCTTTCTTATGCAGAGGTTTAATTAAAGTCACTTTCATGGCCTGAGGCACAAACCATGTTGATAAAGATGGACTGATTACATCCAAATTGAAAGTATTAATTAAGGAACAGTCTGGAGATCAGAGAGTCAGTCCAGACACAAATTAGACTCAAGAGATCCCCCCCAAACTGCTCCCCCTAGAGTTTGACGCCCTAGTGCAGGGGTGTAAAGCTCTATTTCGTCCCGGGCCACATCATCACCATGGTTACTATTAAAGGCCAGTTATTCTTTACTTTCTCAGTCAGCTATGTTGTCAGTTTTCCCACTAATTCCTGGACTGGAATGATCTTAAAATCTCAAATTTGACAAAAATAATGACTTTTATCATAAAACTGAGGCATTTGTACTGAAATCACAAATTTTCTTGTGTTACAGCAAATTTCATAAAAGTCTTCATAAAAAGCTAGTTTTGTTGTAAAAGTGAATTTTACAATGTCATGTCTTTTTTGATTTGAAAATAAGTGAATTTTTTATCATAAAATCTCAAATTTCACAAAAATTGTAACTATTATCACAAAATTGGGACTTTTGTGCCAAGATTTTTTACCCTGTAAAATCACAAGTTTAAACTTTTTATTAAAAAATTTAGATTTTGTGAGATGGAGACTTTTCTTTTTTCAACATCCAAGACTTAATCATATTGTCACAAATCTTACAAAGTTTTAACTCTTTGAAATATTTTTGTTGAAAAATATACATTCTTTTTGAAAGATTTATTTATTTTTTTTTACCCTTATTTTGACGGTTGAAGGAGACAGGAAGGTGGGGCAGAGAGAACCTCTTTATAATACAAATATCAACAAACATAGATTAATCATAAAGCTGAGGCTTTTTTTTTTTTTTACTAAAAATCATAATTTTATCTTGTAAAATTACAAATTTAAAAAGTTGAAAACTAAACTTTAACCATACAATCACAAATGTCACCAAATTGTTACTTTTTAAACTTTTTGCAACAGTTTGACATTAAATTGCAAATTTTGTATAATTTCAACTTTGGCCTAACATCAGATTTTTTTAAAATAAATTAAAAAAAAAGTTAAATCTATATAAATCATGGGCTTTGACAAAAATTGCAACTTTTTGTTGTAAAATATTTTTCAAAGATTTGGTAAATTGTGACTTGTTGACATAAACCAGCTGCTCTCCACCTCAGTTATTCCACTTTTTGATGTCAGTTCTGAATCAAAGGGTCAGTTTAATTGAAAATTCCTCAGAAATGTTCTGGTCAGAAGTTAATGACGGTCTTTGCACACTTTCATGGGCCTGATGAAATGGAGTGGTGGGATGGATTTGGCCCATGGGCCTTGAGTTTGACCCCAGTACCCTGAAGGCAGGACTGACAAAAATGCCACAAATTTTGTCTCAAATAGAAAAATTCTTATTTCTGAAAAATCTAATGAAGTCATTGCTACTGAGAGTTAACAGAATGTATGGCTCAACAGATTTATTAGTGTCACCAACTTGGCTCATAATTGGAAAGAAAATAGGAGACTCCACAAACAGAACTAAGCTTACTCAACTTTATTTAACTAAAAAAACTGTTCACTGTGAAAGGAAAATATGGTTCTGTCTACCATAAAACAAACATTCTGTGTGAATGTTAATAAGATTAAATGACCCAGTAACCAAAAGAGCTGTAACCAAAAACATTACCCATTTGGGTAAACCCATCTGAAGCACTGTGTAGCAGCTACCTTTATTACCTGTCATTCGCACCTCTCAGGTGCAACTGGATCTATAATGAGCTAACCCAATCACCCCAAATAGGGAGAAGCAAACATGCCAAACTTAAAGCTCTCATAATCACAATTAGGCTTTAATGGTCCAGGGAGTCCAGAAGAAGTTAACCCTGAACTGAAGCATTTCTGTAAAAGGAAGTGGTCAAAAATCCCTCCTGAACGTTGTCCAGGTCTGATCCGGAGCTACTGAAAGTATTTGCTTGAAGTCCCTGTTCCTGATGGAGGTTTCATCTGGCTTTTATCGCCAAGGGTTCATTTACTTGTTTAAATGTTTAAATGGTGTGTTCTATAGAGAAACTGTTATCTTAAGCGCATCATATTATTGTGAATTAGATTAAAGTCAGACGGCATTTCCTGTACAGGAGAACACTGGAAAAATGCTTTCTGAAGCTTCAGTGACAGCATTCCTGCTCTCAGACTGGACTGCACCATGTGTGCTGTAGGTTATACAGTATATGCTCTGTTAGCAGAGCTGAAGAATGATGGCATTTGTCAGTCTGTACGTCCCACTTCTGTTCTACACCGAGACCTTTCCACATCTACCAGCTAAGCTGACATTAACTGTGATGGGTGTTTCCAGTGGACTGAGACCTGCATAGTTGGTTGTACTGTAGATTATTCAGTTCTGATGGCTCATCCTACACCACACATCTTCCTCTCTTTTGGTTCTTTCACTGCTCCACTGCTGCTGTTTTTAACGAGCATCTTGTATACGGGTCAGACTGGAGGAGGAGAAGTTAAGCCATCCAGGAGAGACTTAGAGTAGAGTCGCTGCTCCTCCACATCGAGAAGAGCCAGTTTGAGGTGGTTTAGGCTTCTGCCTGGGATGTCTCCTGGACGCCTCCCTGGGGAGGTGTTTCAGGCATGTCATGCTGGGAAAAGACCACGTGGCAGACCCTGCACACACATCTGGCCTTGGAATGAATTGGTTTCCACCTGGAAGAGGTGGCTGAGGAGGTGGAGGTGTGGAGCTCTCTGTGGCCTCTGTAACCTGGAAGTCATGGATAGATGGATATATGATGATAAAAAAAAAATATCTTGATGATGAAAAACATGTTCTCAGTCTTGTAAAATGTGCAGTTTTACAGCAAAATGTGCTTTGTTGAAAAAAGAAAATTTAAAATTGTGAGTTTTAGTACAAAAGTATCAGTTTTATGATAAAGGCAGTGATTTTTTTTAATGACAAAAATAGACGTTTTTAAATTCAAATAGAGTTGTAATATTTTACTTTTTTTGATGAAAAATGACAGTTTATTAAAATTTGCAGTTATCCAAGAAGAATTTGTGATTTTGGTGCAAAAGCCTCAGTTTCATCATAAAAGTCCCAAATTTGATGAAGTTTGAATTTTTAATGACAAAATTCACTTTTGTTCATTCTTCAGTGTATGTTACGACTGAGTCTAGGAACTGGTGGGACATCTGACATAGTTGGTTGAGAAAGTAAAGAATAACGGTAACCATGGCGATGATGTGGCCCAGGATGAAATAGTTTGAAACGGCTTATTCTGTGTCCCTACTGAATAAGGTACCTTATGGGCAGCATCTCTGAGTGCTTCTGTGCAATTTATATTTATAAAGACTATACTTTAGTGTTGGAGCTGCAGGCACCTGAGAAGTAATTTGGTATTTCTGTCCAGACTTTTCTGCAGCACAGCTGGAACTCGCTGCTACTCAAACTCTAAGTGCCTCCTGCTCAGATGTTTTTCTGTCTGCTGCTAGTTATGGTTGATTTCACAAATCTCTGTCTCATGCACTCACCTCAAAACTGCAGGTGATGTTCATCGACCAGCCTCACATAGAGCTTGCTCTTTTTTTTTATGTATGGAAAATGAGAAAATTAGATGGTGGCGGGCACAGATTTAAAATGAAAATAAAGTCAATGTTATTACAGGGTCATCAATCCTTGAAAATCAGCCTAATTGATGTCTGGCTCCACAAGAACCATAATGGATAGTTGCTTTTTATTTTATTTTATTTCTGTAGAAAGTTTCCACATTTCCACTCAACTAGTCACATTTTACATGAACATAACTGCATTATCATAAAAGCTCATCCACAGCTAATGAGTCAAAACTGAACTTGTTTACATACTGAAGGTGAATTCATAAAGTATAAAAGATTTAAGATGATTATAGCTATAATCTACAGCCACAGTGGAGCGACATCAGCTGAGCTGTTCTGGAAGGAAACATTTCTCAGAATTTGACTGACACAGATTTACTGATTTTACTCTTATGCTTACTTGAAGACACCACAGCCAAAGACGGTTTCTAAGGGTTCACTCACACATACTCCAGCACTGCAAATGTTTAGTCGGTGTTTTTAATCAATAAAGAGACAGTGTGCTATTAAACAGTAATTGGACTGTATTGATGTAGTGCTTTTCTAATCTTGTTGGCCATTCAAAGCGCTTTACATCCGCACAGCACCGTCTGTCTACATCTGTCTATCTCAGTGAAGTTCAGATAATATATTACGGCAAACTAATGCAGGAGACCATTTGATTCCAAGGGGTTCACATTTTTCTTTCATCAGTGTCAAACGTCCTTTTTTCTGAAGTGATCTTAAGCTGAACGGGAGACTCGGAAATTACATTGTGCCCCAACAGGACTAGGTCCTCACAGGGAACACTGGTCCCAAGAAAGCAGCCACCATACCACATCCTAGTTAAAGCTCATCAGGAAAGTACATTGTTTTGCAGTTCCTTGACTGACCACTAGGGGCTGGCCCCAAAATAGAGTGAATCTCCATTGACTTAAAGGCACCAACTTTGTAGCAGAATTAAACATTTATTACATCCTGGTACAAAAATCCATTTTTTTTTCCAATCTGTGGTTACATATTACATCAGTGATAACTGTATGGGGGTGAATTTTGTTATACGCCAGCAGATAAATTTATATTAAAGCAACATTGCATAAGTTTGTGCTTTTTAGTATCCTCTCTGGTTGAGAAGCGAAATTGTAATATTGTCACCACATCTACCAGATTCTATTACAAAATAAACTATGAACCATTGACAAACAGAGAACTTTACTGAACCAACTCAAACAAAAACAAACAGGACATGGAAGGCAAAATAAAATATGACCTACTAATGCAATAACAGCAAGGCTATCCCACTAGCATCTCCAGTCTCAGCTCACACCAGCGAGTTTACTCCAGTCCAGTACTGACTCGTGTACGGGATCTTGCTGATGGCTCTCTCTCTTTTTCTCACCTCTTCTAATAAAATCTTCTTCTCTTTCATCGCTCCCTCTGCTATGATCATAGTGATCATGTACATTAGATAACTTCATCTTATAGTTAGCATCTGGCTAACTCCATATAGTAAACACTGTGACCGTGGTTGCCATGTTGGGTTATTATAAACGAGTTTGAGTTGCTTCTCTTTCTGCAAATTTGGTTACAAATATTGGTAGTTTGCTCACCTTTATGTAACTGGTCGTATTTCACGTTTACACATTTATAGTTTAAGAAACATCAAGTTCTGTTGTGTTGCTTTAAGCAATAAATCTGATCAATCAGATGCCTGGATGTCATTAGATGTGCTTGACTGACAGCTAGCTATTAGCTCTGCTTTTGGCTTTGACAGCTTTGTCCCGCCTCTTTGTAACATGCTGCCGCGCGGTTCGAGGAAAAATAGGCTTCTGCCTGAGCTTGTGCAGGAGGTGGAGCGGTACCGATTAGAAATAGTCGGGCTCACCTCCACTCACAGTCTTGGTTCTG